>JAKFHU010001470.1:0-37517 GCA_023783475.1 Daubentonia madagascariensis | reverse complement strand
TAAATATTATTGGGTATATCCACTATACAAAGGTCAGAGATTCTGTGGCTGATATTGGTATAGAGTTAGATAGCTTCTCCAGATAGACTCAAGCTATCTAGTCTTTACCACTGCCTGATAATCCGAGAGTGTTGTTTACCATAATCATGACGTCCAGTCCCCCCAAATGCTCCTTATTATTCAAAGTAATGTTTTAGCTCTGATTATCATGGTAGAGCATGGACCGCATGGCTGGCATTCCCATGCCGCCATTAAATGAAACCGGAATATATTGTGTTAATGACCTAACTAAAATTAAACCATAGAATGCCCAATCTTGGGTCACACATTTTATCTATTCTTTCTAAATTCACAAATTCCATACATTTATTTTAAGAAGTCTATAATATTTTACTAACCATTCAACTAAAACTGCGTGTTCTTCCTCACAGAATTTTCTATCTAGAAAACTATTTCTTCATCTTGTCATACTGTAGACTCTTTAGGTTAGGATTTCTTTTAGGCCCCAATTACTGTACATTCCAACCCTGTAATTCATTTTTTCTCATAGAAATTTACTAGAGAGCCAAGGTGAGCCTCTCTTCATTTAAAATAATAATTAGAAGCTTATGAGACAATCTGGCAGCTGATGTCTCTGGTCAGCCATCTTCAGAAGTCATTTTCAAAAAGACACTTGCGCTCGAAAGTTTATTGCAGCACAAATCACAATTGCAAAGATGTGGAATCACCCCAAGTGCCCATCAGTTCATGAGTAGATTAACAAAATGTGGTATATGTATACCATGGAGTACTATTCAGCCATGAAAAAGGATGAATTCATGACTTTTGGAGCAGTTTGGATGGAACTGGAGACGATTATCCTATGTGAAGTATCTAAAGAATGGAAAAATGAATGCCACATGTACTCACTATTAAATTGGAACTAATCAATGGGCACACGTGCACAGAAGGAAGTCAAATTCAGTGGAAATCAAGCAGGGGTGGGGGGGAGAAGGGCATGAGGAAAAACCTACCCAATGGGTACAATAAGCATAACTATTTGGGTGATGGGCACACTTGTAGCCGTAACTGAAGCATTATAAAAGTGATCCATGTAACCAAAAACATTAGTACTCCCTTAATATTTTGAAATATTTTTTTTTAATTTATTTTTTTATTTTCAGAATATCATGGGGGTACAACACTTTGGCCATACACATTGCCCCTGTTCTGCCCGGGTCTGAGCCACAATCGTGGTCATCTCCCAAACTGTGCTCCCCACATCCATTCAGTGAGAGTTTTTCCCATCCCTTGCACCCCCCTCCCGCCCGCCTACCCTCAGATGAATGTTATTGCCCTGTGTGATGTAAGTGTTCATCAGTTAGTACCAGTTTGATGGTGAGTACCAGTGATGCTTGTTTTTCCAATCCTGTGACACTTCGCTTCGAAGAATGGGTTCTAGCTCTAACCAGGATAATACCAGATGTGTTAATTCACTGTTGTTCCTTATTGCTGAGTAATACTCCATGGTATACATATACCACATTTTATTGATCCACTCGTGTATTGATGGGCACCTGGGTTGTTTCCACAACTTTGCAATTGTGAATTGTGCTGCTATGAACATTCGAGAACAGATGTCTTTATTATAAAATGTCTTGTTTTCTTTTGGATAAATACCCGGTAGTGGGATTGCTGGGTCAAATGGTAATTCTACTTTTAATTCTTTGAGGTATCTCCATATTCTTTTCCATAGAGGTTGTACTAATTTGCAGTCCCACCAGCAGTGTATGAGTGTTCCTATCTGTGCACATCCCGCCAACATTTGTTATTTGGGGATTTTTTGATATGAGCCAATCTCACTGGAGTTAAGTGATATCTCATTGTGGTTTTGATTGGCATTTCCCTGATGATGAGAGAAGTTGAGCACTTTTTTATATGTTTGCTGGCCATCATTCTGTCTTCTTTGGAAAAGTTTGTGTTCATGTCCTTTGCCCATTTTTTAATAGGGTTGTTTGATTTTTTCTTGTTGATTTTCCTAAGTTCTGTATAGATTCTGGTTATCAGCCTTTTATCAGAGGTGTAGCATGTAAATATTTTCTCCCATTCTGTACGTTGTCTGTTCACTCTAGTGATAGTTTCCTTGGCTGTGCAGAAGCTTTTCAATTTGATCAGGTCCCATGTATTTATTTTGGTTGCTGCTGTGATTGCTTTGGGGGTCTTCTTCATAAATTCTTTGCCTAGGCCAATGTCCATAAGAGTTTTTCCAACATTTTCTTTGAGAATTCTTATGGTTTCATGTCTTAGGTTTAGATCTGTTATCCACTGTGAATTGATTTTTGTGAGAGGTGAGAGGTGTGGGTCCACTTTCAGTCTTCTACATATGGCCATCCAGTTTTCCCAGCACCATTTGTGGAATAGGGACTCTTTTCCCCAGTGTACGTTTTTCTGGAATTTGTCAAAGATCAGGTGACTGTATGAGGTTGGTTTTATATTTGGGTTCTCAGTCCTGTTCCATTGGTCAACGTGTCTGTTCTTGTGCCAATACCATGCAGTTTTGGTTACTATAGCCTTGTAGTATAGTTTGAAGTCAGGTAGACAGATGCCTCCCAATTTGTTCTTTTTGCTTAAGATTGCTTTGGCTAGACAGGGTCTTCTCTGGTTCCACATGAAGCGTAGAATTTTTTTTTCTAGATCGGCAAAAAATGATGTTGGTATTTTGATAGGGATTGCATTGATTCTGTAAATTAATTTAGGTAGCAAAGCCATTTTTACTATGTTGACTCTGCCTATCCAAGAGCATGGTAGGGCTTTCCATCTGTTTACATCCTCTGCAGTTTCTTTTCTCAGTGTTTCATAATTCTCTCTATATAGGTCTTTGACCTCCTTAGTTAGATATGTTCCTAAATATTTAATTTTCTTTGTTTCTATTGCGAAAGGTATTGCATCTTTAATTTGTTTCTCAGCTTGATTGTTATCCATATATGAAGGCTATGGATTTGTGTGTATTAATTTTGTATCCTGAGACTTTGCTGAATTCATTTATCAATTCTAGTAATCTCTTGGTTGAATCTTTGGGGTTTTCTATGTATAAGATCATATCGTCTGCGAATAGTGAAAGTTTGACCTCTTCTGCCCCCATCTGGACACCCCTAATTCCTCTGTCTTGTCTAATTGCTGTGGCCAGGACTTCCAGCACTATGTTGAAAAGAAGTGGAGATAGTGGGCACCCTTGTCTGGTGCCAGTTTTAAGGGGGAATGCCTTTAATTTTTCCCCATTCAGTATGATATTGACTGTGGGTTTATCATATAAGGCTTTAATAGTTTCTAGGAATGAGCCATCTATGCCTATCTTGTTAAGAGTTCTTATAATAAAAGGATGATGGATTTTGTCAAAAGCCTTTTCTGCATCTATTGAAAGGATCATATAATCTTTGTTCTTGCTTTTATTAATATGGTGAATTACATTTATAGATTTGCGTATGTTTAACCATCCCTGCATCTCGGGAATAAAGCCCACCTGATCGTGATGGATTATTTTTTTGATGTACATTTGTGTTTGGTTTGCAAGGATTTTATTGAGAATTTTTGCTTCTATATTCATAAGGGATATTGGTCTGTAGTTTTCTTTTTTTGTTGTGTCCTTTCCTGGCTTTGGTATCAAGGTGATATTGGCTTCGTAGAATGAGTTTGGGAGGATTCCATCCTTCTGGATATTTTCAAATAATTTCTGCAGTATAGGTACCAGTTCTTCTTTGTAGGCTTGGTAGAATTCAGGTGTGAACCCATCTGGTCCGGGACTTTTTTTGTGGGTAGATTTTTAATTACTGCTTCAATTTTGGTGCTTGATATTGGTCTGTTTAGAAATTCTGTTTCTTCCTGGTTGAGCCTAGGGAGGTAGTGTGTTTCTAAGAATTTGTCCATTTCCTCCACGTTTTCGTGTTTGTGGGCATAGAGATTTTTGTAGTATTCAAAGATGATGTTTTGTATTTCCATGTATCAGTTGTGACTTCTCCTTTTTCATTTCTAATTGAGCTTATTAGAGTCCTTTCCTTTCTGCTTCTGGTCAACCTGGCAAGTGGCCTGTCTATTTTGTTTATCTTTTCGAAGAACCAACTTTTCGTTTCATTGATCTTCTGTATTGTTCTTTTGTTCTCGATTTCATTTAAACTGCTCTGATTTTGGTTATTTCTTTTCTTCTGCTGGCTTTAGGATTGCTTTGCTCTTCCTTTTCCATTTCCTTAAGATGATTTGTTAGTTTACTGATTTGTGACTTTTCTGTCTTTTGGATGTGGGAATTTAGGGCGATAAGTTTTCCTCTCAGGACTGCTTTTGTTGTATCCCACAGATTTTGATAACTTGTGTCCCCATTATCCTTTAGTTTGAAGAATCTTTTGATTTCAATTTGAATCTCTTCCTTGACCCAATAATCTTTCAGTAATAGATTGTTTAGTTTCCAAGTTTTTGGAGGAAGATGTGAGTTTCTGTTGGAATTGATTTCTAATTTTATTCCGCTGTGGTCTGAAAAGATACATGGTATGATTTCTATTTTTTTGAATTTGTTTAGATCTGTTTTGTTGCCTAGGATGTGGTCAATTTTAGAGAAAGTTCCATGAGCTGATGAGAAGAATGTATATTCAGTGTTATTTGGGTGGAGTGTTCTGTAGATATCTGTTAGGCCCAAATGTTCTAGAGTCCTGTTTAGGTCTTTTATTTCTCTATTTGTTTTTTGTTTGGAGGATCTGTCCAGTTCCATCAGTGGGGTG
Source organism: Daubentonia madagascariensis (assembly GCA_023783475.1). Lineage (NCBI taxonomy): Eukaryota > Metazoa > Chordata > Mammalia > Primates > Daubentoniidae > Daubentonia > Daubentonia madagascariensis. Next base: position 32,772 of record JAKFHU010001470.1, on the reverse strand, counting down.
TTGAAGTCCCCTGCTATTATGGCATTGCTGCTTATTATGTTGTCTAGATCTAGCAGTATTTGCTTTATGTACCTGGGTGCTCCTGTGTTGGGTGCATAAATGTTTAGGATTGTTAAATCCTCTTGTGAGATTTTTCCCTTCACCACTATATAGTGTCCATTTTTGTCCTTCTTTACTTTTATTGCTTTAAAGTTTATGTCATCTGAAATGAGGATGGCTACTCCGGATTTCTTTTGGTTTCCATTAGCCTGGAAAATTGTATTCCATCTTTTCACCTTGAATCTGAATGCGTCTTTGTGTGTAAGGTGTGTTTCCTGAAGACAACAGATACTTGGCTTGTATTTTTTAATCCATTCAGCCAGCCTATGTTTCTTCAATGGGCAGTTCAAGCCATTTACATTTATTGAGAGAATTGATATTTGGGGTAAATTTCTGATTATTCTGTTGGGTGGTATCTTTTGTTTTACCTCTTGCGTCATTGTGGAATCTGGTTTCTGGGGCTTTAGCTTTTGCGTAGTTTTACATAGGTGGGTTCCTGTTGCTCTGTTTAGTGTATAATGCGGGTCTAAGCATTTCTTGCAAGGCCGGTCTGGATTTCGCAAATTCTATCAGTGATTGCTTATCTGGAAACATCTTTATTTCTCCCTCATATAAGAAGCTTATTTGGCAGGATACAGAATTCTGGGTTGACCTTTGTTTTGTTTTAGGAGATTGATGATGTCTCCCCATTCCCTTCTGGCTTGTAAGGTTTCAGCTGAGAAATCTGCAGTTAATCTGATCGGTTTCCCTTTGTAGGTTACCTGCTGTTTTCGTCTTACAGCTCTGAGGAGTGCCTCTTTTGTGTTTACTTTGGTCAGTCTAATAATTATGTGGTGTGGTGAATGCCTTTTCACGTTGACTCTCCCAGGAGTCCTGTGTGCTTCTTGTACTTGGATATTGAGATTTCTGGCTAAGCCATGGAAATTTTCCTCTATTATTCCTTCACATAAATTTTCCAGCCCATGTGAATTTTCTTCCTCTCCCTCAGGTATACCTATGATCCTTATGTTTGGCCTCTTTACATAATCCCACATTTCTTGTATGCTTTTTTCCTGTCTCTTGTTTTTGTGTTCTTTCTCTTCAGCTGATTTATATAGCGCATAGGAGCTGTCTTCTAGCTCTGAAATTCTTTCCTCTCCATGGTCCAGCCTATTCTTAAGGCTTTCCACTGCGTTTTGTAGATCCTTGAATGCTTCTTTAATTTCTACGATTTCTATTTGATTTTTCCATAATATTTCTATTTCTTTGGAGAATTTTTCATTCATTTCTTGCATTTTTCTTGTGGTTTCTTTGTGCTGGGATTCAATTTTCTCTTGAATTTCATTGAGCTTTCTTATAATCCATAAGCGAAATTCCTCTTCTGTCATTCTACCCATTTCATTTGGGTTGGTATCCAGTGCTGAGGAACTAATAATTTCTTTTGGGGGTGACTTTTCACTCTGATTTTTCATGTTCCCTGCGTTCTTTCGCTGGTTTTTTCTCATCTGGCCTCTTGGTCGAGAGCTGGGGGTGTTAGAGCTAGTTTATGGCCCTGTCACCAGGCCCACAATTATTGTTCCTTGGCAAAGCCAGGGAGAGAAGTAGTGGCCTGTATTGCCTTAGGTGTATTTTAGCAAGTTTGGTGGATCTTGAGTTAACTCTGACCTGTGGTCTTCTCCTCTTCCCGGTGGAGTGTGGTGAGAATGACCTCCCAGCTTGGGCTCTGAGCTAATGAATTGTATTTGAGGATATGAGTCCTCCGCTCCCTATTAGCTAGGTATTCTGTTATGTCCATGGCAGACTCTGATTCCCCAGTTTGGGTATGCGAAAGCCCTGTGCTTTGGGAGGGGCCTTGTAGCTCCTAGGGGTTACTTTGACCCTTCTCCTCCTGAGGTGCAGGTAGAAACACAATTTCTTTTGGCTGCAGTGTGAGAGCTGAGTTGGGAAAATTCTACACCGCTCAGAGGTTGCTCATCTAGCCACGTGTGTCTGCCCTTCTGATGTGCGTCTCCTCGTGATGCTGGTTGATAGGGGGATCTCCAATTGTGCACCCCTTTTCCACCACTAGACTCCAAGGCGAGGCGGGTGGCTATCTCTATCCCCAGCAGTCTCCACCGGGGGGATGTTCCCACGGGGAGGGGGGAGTAGTGGCCGCTGGAAGCGCTCTTGGATGGCACGAAATTCCCTATTGAAGTGGGCAGGATTATGGGGAGCTGCTCTGGTTCAGCCTGTGGCTCTTGAGGTATTTGGTTTTCATGGGAACCAGCAGTTATACCAAATGAGTCAATATAGCCAGCAACCTTCAATATGAGCGATCTCTGGGGTACAGGAGGGCTGGGACCTGAAGGGCGGGCACTAGGACCAGCATGGAGCGGACTTGTCGGAGGCCAGAGCCGGGGTAGGGGAACCAGATGGACGAGCTGCAAACTGTTTCCAATACCCAAAGGTCCCGCCGCTACAGTTCCGGGATCTCATCCCATCTGGAACCCACGGATGCAGCTGTCCCTGTCCACCCCAGGCAAAGCCTGTCTCGCCCCAGCAGAAGAGCCCCGGGCCGGGGCGGGGGGAGCTAGAGACGCTCCGCGCGGGCGGCTGTAAAGATGGCGGCCGCCGCCAGCCTGGCGCACAGCCGGGCTCCCATCGTGCCAGGATCGCAGTTTTTCTCCACCGGCCGCAGCGGCAGTTGCTAGCAGCCTCTAAGGGCGTGTCCCGCTCCCCGTTAAACTCCTGGGCCCAGTCCCGCTGACTTCTAGTTGCGCAGTGCCGGCCTGCAGGTTCCCGCGCACTGTCCCGGGAAGCAGTATCTCCACTCTGTCCCTGCCCAGTTCCCCCCCAGCCCTCGGCAGTCTCTGTATATTGCAGCTGTGAGTTGTGTCTGGCTCTGGCTACTTCCTCCTCTCCACAGGGCTCGCCGTCCCAAGCAACCGCTCTGTTCCAACTCTGGGCTTGTCCCTGACTGCGTGTATGGGGAGGTGTGTAACCGCTTGGGGGGCAGGTCGTGCTGCGCCGACCTGGCGAGCGCGTCCTTCCCGCGCTCTGGGCTCTATTGTGCTCCGTGCACCCTCCGATCTTTGTGAAAATTTTGTACCTGTTTTCTTGGGCTGGGCTTCGGCATTGTTTCTCTGTAATTCGCAATGCTGTTTTCGGAGTGAGCGGTCCGTGCTCGCAGGCAGCCGCTGGCGTTCTTCCTACATTTAATTTTTTAACTAACTTTCATATTGTTTTCCACTGTGGCTATACTATTAATAATTTAAATTCCCACCAAGTGTGCAAAAGATCCCTTTTCTTCACATTCTCTCCAATACTTTTTTTCTTTCATCTCTTTGATTATAGCCATTCTAACAGGAGTGGGGTGATAACTCGTGGTTTTAATTTGCATTTCTCTAATTTTATTGACACTGAGCACATTTTCATATGCTTGTTGGCCACTTACATGTCTTCTTTTGAGAAATGTCTGTTTAGGTCCTTTGTCCATATTTTAAAACAAGTAATTATATTGTTTTTTACTATTGAGTTGTTTGACTTCCTGATATATTTTATATATTACTCTTTATCAGATGTATGGTTTGCAAATATTTTCTTCCATTCCATAGTTTGTGGTCTCTTCACTCTGTTGATTGTTTCCTTGTTGTACAGGAGCTTTTTACTTTGTTGTCATAACTTTTGTATATTTTTGCTTTTTTGCCTGTGCTATTGGGGTCATATCCAAAAAATTATTGCCCAGACCAATGTCATGGAGATTTTTCCCTATTTTTTTAGTAGTTTTATAATTTCAGGTCTTACATTTAAGTCTTTAATCCATTTTGAGTTGATTTTTGTAGATTATGTGATAATAGGGTCTTATTTCATTCTTCTGCATGTGGATATCCACTTTTCCCAATAATCATTTATTGAAGAGGTTATCCTTTCCGAGTACTTGTGTTCTTGGCATCTTTCTTGACAATTGATTTAATATAAATGTGTGTATTTATTTCTGGGTTCTCTGATTTGTTCCATTGACCTATGTGTCTGTTTTCATGCCAGTACCATGCCGTTTTCTTTTCTATAGATTTGTAGTCTATTTTTAAGTCAGGTAGTATGATGCCTCCAGCTTTATTCTTTTGGTTCAAGACTGCTTTGTCTATTCAGGATCTTTTGTGGGTCCGTATAAATTTTAGGATTTTTTTTCTGTTTGTGTGGAAAAAAAAGTCATTGTAATCATGAAAGGGATTGCATTGAATCTGTAGATCGCTTTGGGTAGTATGGACATTTTGACAATATCTCTTCTTTTAATCCATAAACATGAGGTATCTTTTCATTCATTTACATCTTCTTCAATATTTCATAGTTTTCAGTATATAGATATTTTCCCTCCCTGGTTAAATTTATCCCTAAGTATTTTTTTTTTTTTGGTAACTATTAAAAAAGGGATTGTTTTCTTAAATTTTTTTTCTCAGATAGTTTGTTGTTAGTGCATAAAAATGATACTGATTTTTGTATGTTGATTTTATATCATGCAACTTTAAGGTGTTCATTCATTAGTTCTAATAGCTTTTTTTTTTTGGTGGAGTCTTTAGGGTGTCTATATTTAAAATTATGTGTCTGCAACAAGGACAATTTAACTCCCTCCTTTCCAATTTGGATGCACTTTATCTTTTTCTCTTGCCTAATTGCTCAGGCTGGGACTTCTAGTACTATGTCGAATACAAGTAGTGATAATGGACATCATTATCTTGTTCTTGATTTTAGAGGAAAAATTCATGTTTTCATGGTGTAGCATGATGTTAACTGTGATTTGCCAGATGTGGCCTTTATTGCGTTGAGGTACTTTCCTTCTATACCTAATTTGCTAAGAATTTTTATCATGAAAAGATGTATTTTGTCAAACTCTTTTTCTGCATATATTGAGATAATCATGTTTTTTGTCCATCATTCTGTTAATGTGGTGTATCACCTTTATAGATTAATGTATATTGAACCATCCTTGCAGCCCTGGGATAAATCCCACTTGATCATGGAGAATGAAACTTTCAATGTGCTATTGAAAAGTTTGGCTAGTATTTGGTAAAATTTTTGCATCTATGTTCATCAGTATTTTGGCCTGTAATTTTCTTTTCTTGTAGTGTCCTTGTCTGACTTTGGTATGAAAGTAATACTGGGCTCATAAATGTTTAGTTTTGTTTTTTATTAATAGCTAGTGTTATAAGAGCATGTTTAGTTTTAATATCTTTTAATAGCTAAAACAGTTTGGTAAAAGGAGAAGATAGGTGGACTTCCACTAGGTGACTGCAGGATTAATTTTTCAGTTGCAGTTATTTAGAAAGTATGCATAGATATTAGACTGCCCACTCAAACATACATTAATTTAATCTATTTACAACTAAAATAACAATATAATCAGTGGGACAAAATGTAGGATTTTAAACAAAAGTTTCAGGAAAATTTGCTTAACAAATTTTAAAAAGTCTATACTACTTCATATCATAAAAAAGTTGAAGCAGATTATGGGATTATCTTAAAGCTAAAGCTCTAAAACTCTAATGAGAAAATAAAAAAATGTGGAGACATTGAAATAAGGTACAGATTTATTAGGACATAAGAAACACAATCCATATTAAAAAGTTGATGAATTTGACTCCATGAAAATAAAAAAGAAATGGGTGTTAAGACATCTATTAAGAAACTGAAATGCAATATTAAGAAAATCAAAAGGCAAACTACAGACTTGGAGACAATGAACACATGATAAAATAAAAATATTTAAAAAGAAATAAAATTTTCATAAATCACAAAACACCTTAAGGAAATGCAAAGCTGGGTTCAATTTTGCATTCATTCAACAAATTACTAATCTTCCTAATATAGCTCTTAATAAATAAATTTTTATCTTTATAATATTATATTAAATATAATATAAATTAAAATGTAAATATAGTTCCTAATATATCTCTTAAAAATTATAAGACAAATGAAAAGTGAGAAAAAGTTATATGTGTTATTATACCACACAAAAAGAAAAATTATATGCCTAAAGCAAATGAGAAAATGAGAACTTGCTATTTGTAAAAGAAATGAAAATACAATAAATCACATGCCTATAGAAATTAAAACAAAATTTAATTATATATAAGCATAAGAACAGACACATAAACCAATGGAACAGAATAAACAGCCCAGAAATAAACTCACACATATATGATTAACTAATCTCTGACAAGGGAACTAAGAATACACAATGTGGAAAGGAAAGTCTCTTCAACAAGTTGTTTTGGGAAAACTTGATATCCACAGGCAAAAGACTAAACTTGAATCCTTATCTTAAATCATACTAAAAGATTAACTAAAAATAGATTAAAGACTTGAATGTAAGAACTGAAACCATAAAACTCCTAGAGGAAAACATAAGGGGAACGCTGTTTGATATTGGTCTTGGCAATGGGTTTTTGGCTAAGACACCACAAGCATAGGCAACAAAAGCAAAAATAAACAAGTGGGACTACATCAAACTAAAAAGCTTCTGTACAGCAAACGAAATTGTAAAAAACCTATGGAATGGGAGAAAATATTAGCAAACCTATATCTGATAAGGGATCGATATCCAGAATACATAAGGAACTCACACAACTCAATAGGAAATAATAATAATCTCATTAAAAATTGGCAAAAGATCTGAATAGACATTTTTCCAAAGAAGACATACAAGTGGCCAACAGGCAAATAAGAAGGTGCACAGCATCACTAATAATCAGGGAAATGCAAATCACAACCACAATGTGATATCACCTCACACCTGTTAGTATGGCTATTAACAAAAAGACAAGAAATAGCAAGTGTAAAGTATAAAAAATATATTAATAAAATAGGACCCCAGAAACTCACAAGGGGCTACTCTCTGTTGTTGTGAGAGAGAACCGCTGCTCTGCCTGTGGAGCAATCCTTACTTCTGTTTTTTGTTACTTCAATAAACTTGCTTTTGCTTTAATCTGTCAGCTTACTCTTGAATTTTTCCCTGTGCAAAGCCAAGAACCCACCTGACCTTCAGGTGGACCTCAGTTTTGGGGTCCACATTCCTGTATCAGAATGATTTATCATGTATCTTCACGTCTAGTTAAAAGAAAAAAAAACAAAAAACAAAAAATGAACTAAAATGTTCATTTTCTACACCATCCTATTGTCCAAAGATTCTCAGCTGCCCTACTATGCAGATGCCAAGAATGTGGCTGCCTTCATAGGGCACATGAATATTCCAGCCTATAGTAACCATTTTTAAGGGATTAAATATACATTGTGCTTTATATATTTGACTCTCCTTTGATTATAATTGATAGGAATCTAAATCTGATAAAATATGACACTCAGACAGGGCATAAGGCCATTCCTTCACTCTCATGAATTTACCCAAGGGATGCCACCCTTTACAGAGTTTTGAATGCATCCATGGTGGCCTTTACCTTGTGTCTCTGTATCTGCAGATAGCCATGCTTTCTATATAACCACATTGGTCAAATGGATTTAGCTGATATAAATTTTAATGGCATTTGATTTAACCAAGAACTATTTTCCTCTCACTTTCAAGCAAGAGTAGCTGCCAGCCCCCAGATCCACCCCTCAAAGAAAAATGTGACCCAGGCAGACTGTAAATAAAAGTAACTGCAATAACAATGGCAATGATAATAGCTAACATTACCGATCACTTTTAGTATGGTCAGCAAAATCTCAAGCTTGTAAACAACAGAGCCAGAGTACAAACCCAAAGAGTCTAACTCCAGCATAGATAAACTAACCCACACACTATGGCTGAGAATAATATAACTCACCCTCTTGGATCAAAGAGATGGTCAGTTATTAACACCTACACAAAGGTGGGCCAATCAACCCTTTTCAACTGACACTTCTATTGGAGTGGGCAGCTAGGAGTGTCTTTTCATTGTGTCATGAATTACAAAGAATAAATGGGAGACTTCAAAGTGTTGTACTATTTATAATGTGACAAAAGAGCATCTGTATTAAGAAATAAGAAAAGAAATTTAAACAATAAAGATATGATACAGAAAAACAGGTAGAGACAGAAGCATGCAAAAATGAGATTGAGCAAGATTAAGTCAAGGCACATGTAAGCCCTTTTTTCTGACTCCTTAGCTAAACAGAATTTCCCACAACTTGCATGTCTTCCTATGATTATCAATCCAATAAGTCTTTTTTTCTTAAACTGGTTTTATTTTTATGTGTATTTGACAACTAATATAATCCCACATAATACAATGGGCAAATTTTATCAAAACTAGTCTAAGACAACTGATAAAAGAGAGAAAACAATACTATAAGCTGAAATATTTTGTGGTTATAGAGTTATAAATCACAATCTTGGACAAAGGTCCTCAGAGAGCACTGTTCACAAGCCAAATGTTGCTAACTCCTTGTAGAAATGTTTTATAGAAGTGGGATTAAATATTATTGCCCTTTCCTTTAAGTAATGACTGTAATTGGAAAAGTTCTACACTCATGAAGTTATTCTTAATGGCATAGTTTGTTATATTAATTATTTTTTCTTGCTTAAGCATTCACAATAAATTATTCTAAAAACAAAAGAAAAACTAGTAAAAGTTATTTTAATTCTCAATGATTTGCTGTCACAATGACAAATATGTAATTCATTTTTTTCTATTTTACACAGGATATAAGTATAAGTTAAATATCCTGATAAATATAAAAATTAATGCCCCCATTCATATTATTTAACTCAATGTTTATATGTCAGTTATTGCTGAATTCCAAAAGTTTCCTCTAAGTGTCATTTTAAAGGAAAAACCCATTAAAACAATGGGTGTATGTGTGTGTATATATTTTTTATATATACATATTTATATGTACAAATATTGACACATATAGATACAAATGCATATGTAAGTACATACATATGTATGTACATTCCTATATTCAGTTATATGATTTAACAGCTAAAGAGATACAATAACATGTTCTGTTTAAATAAGTTAGGCAGTGGTAAATTTCATCACAATTATTTTATTTCAAGTATATACATTAATGTAGGAAGTGACTTTAGTCCTTCCTTTGAATTGTACCATAAGAAAGTGCATCAGATAATTACATAATGATCTTATGCATAAATTCATAGATGGACTTGTAACATAAGAACATTATATTCAAAATAGTGTAAGTAGTTGTATTTCTGAGAATAGTTAAAAGAAGACAGAGAACTAAAAAGTGAAATATGTATTAATTCTTTTGTAAAAAAATGTGTTTGTGTTTCAGTTATAAATTGCATTCAGATCTTTCATTCTGGTAATATGGAGCATCACATTTAAGTGATTTGTGTATGTTGAACACTCTTTGCATCCCAGGGACAAATCATTCATTTATGATAAAAACCCGTAACAAACTAGGTATACAAGGAATTTACCTTGACATAATAAGGCCCTATATAACAAGCCTACCAGCTAACATCACATTCAGTGATGAAAAACTGAAAGCATTTCTTCAAAGATGAAAAACAAGGCATATATTTCCATACTCATCACTTCAATTCAACATAGAACTGGAAATTCTAGCCAGAGCAATGATGCAAGAAAAAGAAATAAAAGGCATCCAACTGGAAAGGAAGAAGTAAAATTATCTTTGTTTGCAGATGACATAATCTTACATGTATTACAGAAAACCTTAAAGAATCCAACCAAAAAACCCCAACTGTTAGAACCAATAAATAATTCAGTAAACTTTCAAGATACAAAATCAACATACAAAAATTAGCTATATTTCTATATACTAACAACAAACTATTTGAAAAAGAAATTAAGAAAACTGTTTAATTTACAATAGCATGGAAAGTAATAAAATACCTAGAAGTAAACTTAATTAAGGAGATGAAAGACTTATATACTGAACACTAAAAAAAAATTGATGAATGAAATGAAAGAAGACACAAATAAATGGAAAGACATCCCATGTTCATGGATTGGAAGACTTAATAGTATTAAATTGTCTGTTCTACCCAAAGTGATCTACAGATTCAATGCAATCCCTATCAAAATCCCAATGTCATTTTTCACAAAAGTAGAAAAAAATCCTAAAATTGGTATGGGACCACAAAAAACCCTACCTAAATAGCCAAACCAATCCTGAGAAAGAAGAACAAAACTGGAGGCATCACACGTACTGATTTCAAAACATATTACAAAGCTACAGTAATTAAAACAGTATGATACTTGCATAAAGGCAGACATATAAACCACCTGAACAGAATAGGAAGCTCAGAAATAAACCCAAGCATACACAGTCAACTGATTGTTGACAAGGTGCCAAGAATTCATGATGAGAAAGGACAGTGTCTTCAACAAATAATGTTGGGAACAATGGATTTCCACATGCAAAAAAATGATACTAGACCCTTATCTTACACCACACACAAAAATGAACTCAAAATAGATTAAAGACTTAAACATGAGACCCGAAACTGTATAACACCTAGAAGAAAACACAGGGTGAAAATGTCATGACATTGGTTTTGGCAATGATTTCTTGGATATGATTCTGAAAGTTCAGGCAACAAAAGCAAAAAGACAAGTGAGAATATATCAAACTAAAAGCTTCTGCACAGCAAAGGAAAAATAAGAGTGAAAAGACAATCTACGCAATAGAAGAAAATATTTGCAAGCCATCTATCTGATAAGAAGTTAATATCAAAAATATAAAAGAAACTCATATGACTCAAAAGAAAAATAAAAAAAATTTAATTTAAAAATGAGCAGAGGATCTCAATACACATGTTTCAGAAGAAGACGCACAACTGGCTAACAGGTATATAAAAAAGATGTTCAACATCAGTAATCATCAAGAAAATGCAAATCAAAATGAGATTTGCATATCTCATTGTGAGATATCACACTTGTTATGATGTCTATCATAAAACAACAACAACAAAAGGTAACAACTATTGTCTAGAAGGTGAAGAAATTGGGACCTATGGATGCTGTTTGTGGAAATGTGAAATGGTGCAGTCATTATGCAGAAGAGTATGGATGTTCTTCAAAAAATTAAAAACAAAACTACCATATCATCCAGGAATTTTATCTGTGGATACATATATGTGTCTGTGTGTGTGTGTGTGTACTCAAAATAGTTGAAATCAGGATCTTGAAGAGATATTGTACATTCATGTTCATTGCATCATTATTGCAATGGTCAAAATATGGAAACAACATAAATGTCCATCTATGGATAAGTGGATAAAGAAAACGTCATATACATACAATAGAATATTATTCAGGCTTAAATAAGAAGGAAATCTTGCCATATGTGACAACATGAATTAACCTGAAGGACACTATACTAAGTCAGATAAGGCAATCAGAAAAGGACAAATATCTCATGATTCCACATATATGAGGTACCTAAAATAATCAAACTCACAAAAACAAAATAGAATGATGGTTGCCAGGGCTGGGCGGAGGGGTGTTGGGGAAATGGGGAGTTGCTGTTCAATGGATATAAAGTTTTAATTATACAAGGTGAGTAAGTTCCAGAGATCTGCTGTACAATATTGTACCTACAGTTGACAATACTATATTGTACACTCACAAATTTAAGTGGATAGATTTAATGTTAAGTGTTCTTATCAAATTAAAAAACAAAAACAAAAAAGGGGGGCAGAAAAAACTTTTGGAGGTGATGAATATGTTTTTTTACCTTGATTGTGGTGATGGTTTCATGGGTGTATAAGTATGTATACCTTAAATATGTGCAGTTTTTATAGATCAATTATGCCTCAATAAAGCTATTAAAATAAATTTAAAAAATAAAAAGTAATGAACTATTTTTTAAAACAGTGAATTGCAGTTTGCAGGCTACTGTACTATTTATTATGTGACAGAACACTATCCGCTTAATGGAAGAAGGAAACAAAACAGAAGCAAATGAAGTTATGACAGCTTAAAAACAAGAGGCATGCGAGAGGAATAAAGAGTAATAATAAATCATGCTGTACATCCTGTACATGAATTACTCTTTCCAGCTCCTGAGCTAAGCAGAATTTTCCTAGATTTTGCAAGTCTTCCTTATATTTTCAATCTATTAAGTCCTTTTCCCCCTCTTAACCTGGTTTCTTTTATTTTTAATGTTTATTTGGCAACCAATATTTTCCCACATAATACAATAGGCAAAACTCATCAAAATTCGAGTGAGATGACAGATGAAAAAGATAGAACAATGCCATCGGCTAGTGTATTGTCTGCGTATAGATTATTAACCTAAGGTCCTCAGTGTCACTCCCAAGCCAAACGTTGCTTGATCCCTGAAGAAATGTTTTATAGAAATGTGATTACATGCAACTGCCCTTTCTTTAACAATAACTTTTTTTTTTTGAGACAGAGTCTCGATCTGTCGCCCCCCTCTGGAGTGCAGTGGCGTCATCATAGCTCACTGCAACCTCAGACTCCTGGGCTCAAGCCATCCTCCTGCCTCAGCCTCCCAAGCAGCTGGGACTACAGGTGTGTGCCACTGTGCCCACCATTCTTTGCAGAATGGGCTCTAGCTCCATTTACTGTTCTTTTTTATGTCAGTTATTCCTGCATCTTATATGGCAGAGTTTCCTCTACATATCATTTTTTAAAAAATTAGAAACAGAGCATACATTCACACACAAACACACACATACACACATATGCAAGTAAAAATATATATGTACATTTTTATAAACACATGAAATGATAACTAAAGAAACTCAATGTTTTATTATGTTCAAAAATATGGGCAGTGATTAATATCATCAACATGTTATTACTCGAAGTACATAAATTAATATCTAAAATGACTTTAGTCCCATTTTTGAATTGTATCATGTGAAAATACATCAGATCATTCCATTATGATTTTGTGCATAAATTCACTAAAGGGCTTGTAATGTAAGAAGATTAAATACAAAATAGCATAAACACCTGTATTTTGTAGAAGATATAAAAGTGAGAAGAGAGAAAAGAACTAAAACTGTGAAATATTTATTGGTTGCTGGTTAAAATTGTGAGTGTTCCGTTATAAATTGAATTCAGATCAATGTTTTTGAGGAAAGTATTTTTCCCACAGCATCCTTAAATGCTTGTTTCACCTGCTGGTTCCTTAGAGTGTAAATAAACGGATTTAGCATTGGAGCAACAGAGGTATTAAGCATAGCTACCCCTTTTGTCAAAGCAACTCCTTCCTTTGCTGATGTTTTCACATACATGAAGATGCAGCTTCCATAAGAAATAGAGACAACAATCATATGTGAGGAGCAGGTTGAGAAGGCCTTTTTTCTTTGCTGAGCTGAGGGGATTCTCAGAATTGTTCTCAGGATATAAGTGTAGGAGAAAATTATTAATGTCAAAGTGGACATGAGAGTAAACAAAGCTAAAACAAAGCTCATGAGCTCTAGAGTGCTGGTGTCTGTGCAAGAGATTTGCAGCAAAGGAGCAGAGTCACAGGTAAAGTGGTCAATGACGTTGGAGTCACAGAAATCCAGCTGTAAGCCCATGGCGAGAGGTGGGAAAATTACCAAGAAACCAGACAGCCAAGAGCTGATTATAAGCTGGTAACAGATCTTGTTACTCATGATGGTTGTATAACGTAGAGGCTTGCAGATAGCCACATAGCGATCATAGGACATAGAGGCCAGGAGAAAAAACTCTGTTGAACCAAGGAAGATAAAGAAAAATAGCTGAGCTGCACAAGCATTATAGGATATGGATTTGTCCCCAGTTAGAATGCTGATCAAAAATCTAGGATTACAGACAGAAGTAAATGAAATTTCTAAGAAGGAGAAATTCCTGAGGAAGAAATACATGGGAATCTTCAGGTGAGAATCCAGCAGGGTAAGAGCAATGATAGTTAGATTTCCAGTAACACTCAGTACATATGTGAGAAATAAAAAGAAGAAAATCACAGCCTGTAGTTCTGGATTATCTGTCAGACCCAGGAGGATAAAATCTGTCACAGATGTTCTATTTTTCATTTCTGGTGGTTAATTTCTGTCAGATCTTACTAATAAAATCAACATGGAAAACAATAAAACAATGAGTTTAAAGACAAACATATATATTTACACAAATTTTTTCAAGTGTCCTTGTATTTTAACATGAAGCCCCTGGGACTTTTTAAATAGTCTCTCCATATATTCCCAATTTTCTATAATTCTGTTATATCTTTTAAGATATATCTTCTATGTTTAATATTGGTGTTTGCTACATGTTTACTCTGCCTCCATATCTTATATTTAGGTTTGGGAAATTTATTAATTGAACATAAAGACTTTTAATGCTTCATTATTTAGCTAAAATGCAGCACGCATTATGTCTTTCTTATTTCATCTTTGCCAGGAATAAAAATTCTGACTGATTATAGAAATCAATGATCAACCCAATTTTTTAGTGAAAATTCGAAATGTCTTTTTTTGGGAAGTAGCCACTGCAACCTCTTTTAGTTTATTTCTTGCTCCTTCTCTGATACAAAGTCAATGTTTAAGTCATTCTAATGTTGTGTTATGAACATTTAAACAATGGTTCATATAAATAGTGTTCATTTTTTTTTCAATCCACCACACATTCTATTTCTGGATAACACTGGAATCTCCTAAATTTCTACCTTAATTCTTGATTTTTTAAAAACGAGGGTCTTTCATTAAAATATAATTAATATAGTGTTTTTCAGGTGATTGTTTCAAAATCCCTATAATATTTTTAAAAATGCAGTTAGATATCAAACAGCATAGTTAGAAAGTATTTTAATGAAGTACGCAGTTACTTCATATGTGAAAATCAGACATGAAACCAGCAAATACTTTACATATGTTATTTAGTAACTAACTTGGACCCCATACCAGTAATATGTATAAGGTCTTTCTAAACTATAAGTGTATCCATATTAAGGAATGCATGCTGTGTTTCACATATTTCAGTTACTTACTAGAAATTACTATTTAAAATAGTTTCACATTTTAGTTTATTGATTTAACAATTACATATGCAATATATATGAGACAGAGAGAGAGATAAAAAGGAATGTACCAGAGGAGAGTTGTATATGAATACAATGTTGTATAATGAATAGAATCTGAAATATCACATAAAATTAATTGAAAATACTTACCTATTATTAAAATTTTGATGGTTAGAATTAAATATTGAACACAAAATAATGAGCTCAACTCTTTTAAATCAAAAGTCATGCAGTGGATCAAAGCGACATGGAGAAATACCTGCTTTTATCTCTCTTCCCACAAAGTTGCAGATTTCCTCATAAAGACCTTGATGTTTCATCTAAAAAAATATAATGAAATAGTTTCCTCATGTTGTTCCCTAACATTGTCCAGTATGGAATCCTAAAATATTCTACCCGCAATCTTAACACCAAATCTTTAGATATGAGTTTTGCATTATAAACGAAAAAACATTCTAGAATTACTTTTTGATAGGCTATTCTGACATTTCACAGAGGACCATTTCCATTAATTTTCCATAGGAAAAAAGTACACATAGCACCTTTAATGTGTTTTTCTATACATAATTTCAGAAATATTCTTTAAGGCAAACAAATGCTTAATGACTTTTGGGATAAACAATAATAGAGCACTAATGAATCCATGTACAAGATCAACTTTGGCAATCATATTTTAATTGGTTGATTATGGGACCTGTGTCTCAGGAGAAGACTGAGAAAATTATCAACCTGGATGTTAGCCAGGTATTTGGGGAGGAGTGAAGCCTAGCAAAAATAAACCAACATCCTCTCATGTTCATTTTACATGATCCCTGTATCATCCTTAAGACTGTAGAGAAAATCCTTCAAACAGTTTGAAATAAGAAAGGCAAAATGAGCCAGAGGTCTATGAAGGAAAAAGTCCCTGGTATAACAATTCATGAAACAATGTTGAGATCACTGAAGACTACTGAGATATACCATTGCATCTGAAACTTACATAGGGAACGTTGCTCCTTTCACCAGTTGAGCTAAGTAACTAGTATTCATGTAAAATTAGAAGACACTCAAATTTCACCTTTAGTGAAATAATAGTTCTGTATTATTTTCAGTATATGTGTATAAAACCCCCCAAATATTTTCAGTACTGTATGCAAAATCAACTCATTACATATGAACACAATAAACTGAGTTCATTCTATAGTGATTAAATGCAATGCTAAAAATATTTTTAACAAATAGAATCTTCTTTTTTTAATTAAATATTTTTTGTTTATTTAATTTTTTTAAGAGACAAAATCTCACTATATTGCCCAGGCTGGAGTGCAGTAGCTATTCATAGGCAGGATCATAATGCACTGTAGCTTGGAGCTTCTGGCCTCAAGTGATCCTCCTGCCTCAGCATCTGAATAGCTGGAACTACAGGCACATGCCATTGTGCCCAAATGAAAAATAGTAGTTTCTTGTTGAACATGTTGTATAAGTGAAAACTAGGATATTTAAATTAGATTTTCAATAATGGCATTTCAGTAATAAAAACTCACTCAGTTATTGATTTATTATTGACTTTATCACAACTGTAGAAACAAATATATTAATAACAAGAAAAAAATCACAACATGAATCTTTTCATTTGAACAAGACACCTTCGTGTGGTCTTAATAAATATATTCAATTGTTTATATGCAGAGATAATGACAGTTAACAATTTGAAGTACACTACTTCAGATATTATTGAATGTAATGGAATCTAAATCTTTACTTAGTATGAATTAATATGTTCAATGAAAATATGTGTGTGTCTGCACCTAACAGAAAAAAAAGGAGAGGCAGTAGAGAAAAGTTGTATTAGTCAGGGTTCTCCAGAGAAACAGGACCAACAGGATGGATGGATGGATGAATAGATAGATAGATGGATAGACAGATATTGATTTATTATAAGAAATTGGCTTGTGCAATTATGGATGCTGACAAGTTTCAAGATCTACAGTTGGTAAGCTAGAGACCCAGGACTGCTGATGGTATAGTTCCAGTCCAAGACCAAAGGCCTGAGAACCAAGAAAATCAATATGTCAGGTAGAATCTGAAGGTAGGAAGAAAACAATGTTCCATTTCAAAGGATGTCACGTAGTAAAACTTCATCTTACTTACAGGAAGTAAGACTTTTTAATATATTAATATTCTTTACCTCATGGATGAGACCCACCACATTAGGAAGGATAATCTACTTTATTCAGTCTACTCATTCAAATGTTGATCTCACCCAGAAACACCCTCACAAACACAGCCAAATAATGTTTGACCCAATGTCTTGACACTCCGTGGGTCAATCAAGTTGACACATAAACTTATCTATCACAATTGTGGAACAGGTAGTGCTAGGAATTCATCTTTCCTTTTAGACAACTGTGCTGACAGAAACTGTCTGAAGTTGCTATTTTGGAAATCTGGAGTCTTATTTGATTGCTGGTAGCTTCCTGTGGGAAGCTTGGCTGATAAATTATGGCTAATATTGGTTGATTTTAGTCTTCAGTGTAGTAGCAGCTACCTACCCCCAACCCAAGCTTCATTCAGGCAGCTGCAAGGATGAAAATCCACATTTATGGTGTGGCTTTCTGGATACAGGGTTGAATTTAAGGACTTCATCTTCCAAATATTGGGGTTTTGTCTTCTGAATGCTGAAAGCTGCTTCTGATTGACAAGATGTGGGCATAGAAATTGAGTGCCATTGTTTCAGAAAGAGAAGACTTAGAAAAGACATAAGAATAAATTAAACTTTCACCTCAGGTTAAACCCTAAAGGAAAAATAAAAACAAAAAGCAAACACTGTGGAAGAAGGAGAATCTGATTTTCATAGTTTTCACATTATAAGATTCCAATGTCCAGTTTTTTTAAACAAAAAATCACAAGGCCTACAAAGAAATAAGAAAGTATCCATTCAAATTATCAAAATAAATCAACAGAAAATATATCTGATGTACCCCAGATATTGGATTTACTAAAAAAGACTTTAAAACAGCTGTCTTGAAGATGCTCAAACAAATAAAAAAAGACGTGGACAAAGACAGGAAAACAATGCATGAACAAAATAAAAAACATAAACAAAGAGTTAGAAATCATAAAAGGAACTAAACAGAAATTTTGGAGCTGTAAAGTGCAACAACTGAAATGAAAAATAAGTTAGAGAAGTTCAAAAACAAAGTTGTGCAAACAGAAGAAAGAATCAGAGAAATTAAAATTAGGACAATTGAAATTAGGAAGTCTGAGGAAAAGAATGAAAAAAGAACAAAGAAAAGTAAACAGATACTAAGGAAGATGTGGGGCTCCATCAAGCAGATCAACATAAACATTATATGTACCCCATGTGTACAGCTGAGAAAGAATGGGGAAGAAATATTATTCGAAAAAATAATGGCTGAAAATTTTCCAAATTTAATTTAAGACATGAACCTACAAATCCAAGAAGCTACTTGAACTCCATGTTGGATCATCTTAAAGAGATCGACTTTGAGACACATTATAAACAAACCACTGAAAGCCACAATCAAAGAGAGCATCTTGGGAGCAGCAAGAGAGAAGTGAGCCATCACATAAAAGGGATCTTCAATTAGACTATTACCCTACTTCTCATTAGAAACCATGAAGGTAGTAGGCAGTGGGTTGACATACGGTCATGTGCTGCATGACATTTTGGTCAACAACAGATTGCATGTATGATGGAGGTCCCATAAGATTATAATAGAGCTGAAAAATTCCTATTGCCTAGTAACAATATAGCTGTTGCAATGTTGTAGCATAACATATTACCTTTTCTATGTTTAGATATACAAATACTTACCATTGTGTTATAATTGCCTACAGTAACAGTATAGTAACATGCTGTACAGGTTTGTAGCCTAGGAGCAATAGGCTATACCATGTAGCCTAGGTGTGTAATAGGCTACACCAGCTATAATAGGTTTATGTAAATACATCCTATGATGTTTGCACAATGATGAAAGCACGTAATGACACATTTCTCAGAACACATCCTCACTGTTAAGTGATACATGGGTGTATTTAAAGTGTTGAAAAGAAAAAAAAGTCAACCATGAATTCTATATCCAGCTAAACAGTTCTTCAAAAACAAGAGGGAAGATAAGACTTTCCCAGATAAACAAAATCTGGGGGAGTTCATTACCACTAGAACTGTCCTTCAAAAATGCTGAAGTAAGTCCTTCAGGTGGAAATGAAAAGCAACTAGACAGTGATTGCAATCTATATGCAGAAATAAAGATCTCTGATAAAGGCAAATATACGGGCAACTATAAATGTATTATTGTAATTCTGTTTGGTAATTCCAATTTTAACTGTAAAAAATTAAAAGGCAAATACATGAAACAACTATTAATCTGTGATATTTGGCACACAGTGTATAACAATGTAATCTATAACATCAGCAACCAAAAGGGGGAAAGGTATCTATAGGAGCAGAGTTTTATGGTATTAAAGTTAAATTGGTATTATTTTAAATTAGATTGTAGTAATTTTAGGATGTTAAATATAATCCTCATGATAAACACCAAGAAAATATCTATATACTATACACAGAAGGGAATGAGAAAGGAATCAAAATGGGTCATTACAAAAAATCAACTAAACACAAAAAGGGCAGCAATGGTGAAAACGAGGGACCAAAAAAGCTATAAGCCATGTAAAAACCAAACAGCAAAATGGCAGAAGCAATTCTCTACCTAATAATTACTTTACATACAAAACAGATTAAACTCACCAATCAAAAGAGAGAATTGCAGAAAGGATTTTAAAATGATCCAATTATATGCTATGTGTAAGAGACTCTCTTTAGATCCAAGGACACAAGTAGGTTGAAAGTGAATAGATGGAAAAGATATTCCAAAAGAAAACTGGAGTGCCTGCAACATTAGACAAAATACACTTTAAATGTAAAAAGATTATGAGACACAAATAAGCACATTATATATTAATAAAAGTTCAATTCAGCAAGAATATATAAAAATTAAACACATTTACTCAATGGCATACTCTCAATATATTATAAATGAAGCAAAAATTTACCGAATTGAGAGCAGAAATACACAGTTCAACAATAATAGCTATAGACGTTAATAATCCACTTTCAAGAGTGGATTTATCAACTAGACAGAAGATAAGAAAGGACTTGAACAATACAGTAAATAATCTAGACCTAACAGAGATATACAGATCATTCAACCTAAAAATATCAGAATACAAATTATTTTCAAATCCACAGAGACATTCTACAGGATAGAACACATGTAGACAACAAAAAAGTCTGAATAGATTTAAAAATATTCATATATAGTGTATCTTTTCCACCACAATGACATAAAGTTAGAAATCAGTAACAGAGTAAAAACCAGAAAAGTTTTTGTACAAATATGCAGAAAATAAACAACATATTCTTCAAATAAGAATCATAAGGGAAATTAGAAAATATCTTGAGAAAAATTAATATAAAAACATACCATACCAAAACATATGGATGCAGTGCAAGCAGTGCTAAGATAGAAATTTATAGCTGCAAACAAATTAAATAACCTATATGAATGGACAAGTTCCTAGAAACACACAACCTACTAAGACAGAGTCATGAAGAAATAGAAAATCTGAATAGAACTGTGACTAGCAAGGAGATTGAACTTATAATCAAAAACCTCCCAAAAAAGAAGAATCAAGGACCCAATGGCTTCACCAGTGAATTCTAGCAACACTTAAAGAAAAATTAAACCAATCCTTCTCAAATTCTTTCAAAAATAAAAAACGAAGAGGGAACAACTCCTAACCCATCATATAAGGCCAGCATTAATAAGTTTGAAAAGATCAGACTTATACAAAGTGTCTTTTCTGACTACAATGGAATAAAACTTGAAATCAACAGGAAAAGAAAAAACTAAAAATTTGAAAATATGTGTAAATTAACAACACACTGTTAAATAACCAGTGAGTCTAAGTAGAAATCATAAGGGAAATTAGAAAATGTCTTGAGAAAAAAAGAAAATGAAAACACAACATTCCTAAACTTACTGGATTCAGAAAAAGCAGTGCTAAATCTATGCTGTCACAAATGGCAGGGTTTTCTTCTTTTTTATGGCTGACCAGTGTTCCACTCTGTGTGTGTGTGTGTGTGTGTGTATGTGTGTGTGTGTGTGTTTGCATACATACATATATTACATTTTCTTTATTTATTCATCTGTCTCTGGAAACACATTTTCATATCTTGTCCATTGTGAATAATGAGGTAATGAACATGGGGGTGCAGTTATCTCTTCAAGATAGTCATTTCATTTCCTTTGGATATATACCCAGAATTGGGATTGATGGACTGTATGCTTGTTCTATTTTTAATTTTTTGAGAAACTTCCGAAATGTTTTGCATAACAGCTATATCAATTTACATTCCCACCAACAATGTACAAAGGTTCCCTTATCTCGCGTCTTTTTGGTGCTGGCCATTCTAACAGGTATGTGGTGATATCTCAGTGTGGTTTTGATTTGCATTTCCCTGATGAATAGTGATGTTGAGAACATTTTCATATGCCCGTTGTCCATTTGTATGTCTTCTTTGGAAAAATATCTATCCAGGTTTTCTGGCCATTTTTAATTATTTTTTCTTTTCTATTGAGTTGTAGGTATTTTTAATATATTTTGGACATTAACCCCTTATCAGGTATATGGTTTGTAAATATTTTCCCCCATTCCATGGGTTGCCTTTTCATTTTGTTGATTGATTCCTTTGTGCAGAAGCTTCTTAGTTTGATGTAGTCCCACTTGTTTATTTTTGCTTTTCTTGCCTGTGCTTTTGGTGTCATATCCAAAAAATCATTGCTAAGACCAACATGAAAGAGTTTTTTCCTATGTTTTCTTCTAGGATTTTTATGGTTTCAGGTCTTACATTTAAGTCTTTAATCCATTTGGGGTTAAGTTTTATATGTGTTGTAAGGTAAGAGTCCAATTTCATTCTTTTGTATGTGGATATCCAGTTCTCCCAACATTTATTGAAGAGAATTTCCCTTTCCCATTGTGTATTCGTGGCACCCTTATAAGAGTTTAGTTGACCATATATTTGTGGTATTTTCTAAGCTCTCTAATCTGTTCCGTTGTTCTATGTGTCCATTTTATATTCCAGCACCATATTGTTTTGGTTACTGCAGCTCTGTAATATAGTGTGAAATCATGACAGGTGGCACCACCAACTTTGGTCTTCTTTCTCATTATTGGTTTGCCTGTTCTGGGTCTTTTGTGGTTCCCAGTCCAATTTTAGGATTGATTTTTCCTATTTCTGTGAAAAATGCCGTTGGAATTTTGGAAGGGATTGTATTGAATTTGTAGTTCAATTTGGGTAGTGTGGAAATTTTAATAATATTAATTCTTTCAATCCATGAACATGAGCTATCTTTCCATTTATTTGTGATTTCTTCAATTTCTTTTATGAATAGTTTTCAGTGATTTTAAAACTTATTTGGGAAGTATTCATAACAAATATCTGGAAAAACTGAATATTTTTCTTCTTATTTTGAATATTTATGAATTTTGCTGCTGTTTTGCATGGTTTAGCATTAGTTAAATGTATCTGGAGCATAGTCTCTGAAGTAATTAATACATAGTGGGGAGTGTGGCATTATTTTGTTATTAATATGAATGATATTAATTTCACCCTTGAATAAAATTTTAATGGGTTGTTCATTTACTTTATATTTTCTTTTTGGCTTTGACATAGTTCTTTCATATTCAACTAGGAATTTTTTCCTATTTTTCGTTTACAGTTAGTGGGCAAATAGTAATATAATTTGAGATCTTCTAAGTATTTTTCTCACCTGACCTATTTAAAAGATAACATGATACATCAGGTCTCAAATTTTCCATATCAAGTATCTTTTTGTTTGTCATCTTATACTAGTATATTTTTATATTATTGATTCATTATAGGAGGATTTTACCCTTAGGAAACATGCATATATGTTATGGAAGTTTTGTATATTATAAAGTCAATCATTGTTTCAACTATTTTATAGTCTGCAACTATTTACAAGAACATGTACTTTAAATGAATGTTTTATGCATCTAGAATTTAGTATAAGATAATATTAAAATCTTGGAAATGTTTTGGAGGCTCAGCTCTTAGTTCATATTTTTATAATTTCTTTCATAGCTAAAATATATATTCAGGTTATTTGCTGCTCTATAAATATTTTCTAATTAAAGTTTTTTTCTAAAAAATTCAAAAGTATATTTTTATATATTTGTACATAGTACCATTATTACCTTAGTATCACATAATTACACAATCTTACTATGTTTTCTTAGTATTAGGAAATCACAACCTTATAAATTTTATGTTCCAGTCTCATATCTTATATGATATTAGAATTGCTAAAGTTTTTTAAAGTAATTAGCACATGTATCAGCCTTGCTATTTTGTTTTTTATTAATTTTCATATATCTTTTTTTGTTTTTCCTCAAATTGAAATTTTATTTTTTAGTTTTCAGGGTTCTAAATTTCACATTTATTTTAATATTTTTTTCCTACTAATTAAATACTGTGAACTACTTATAGTGATTATTTGAGAACAGTGAAGGTGTGTGATTTGTCTTTGAGGTGTCCTTATGTATACGGGCATCAATAAAATTGTGTTTTCTGATCATTCTGTGCATGTTAAATAGTTGTGTATAAATCCTGCGTTAATTTTCAGTAACTTCATGGATTGTGTTTTTATGATCTCCCACCTCTGTCTATGTGATGGTGAAATTTTATGATAATATGATGTTACACAATATAAAGTCACTGCATTTGGAGTAAAAGTAGTCATTTCTAGTAACACTGCTTATAGCACTTCATTGGAGGAGGTCTCCTTCCCCAGCAGCTCCTGCCTCTCACACTTCCTTTTCTGTTTAACAGGAAATGTGTAATCTGAAAAGATGTGGATAAATATATCTGATGGAGCAGAGATGGCAAAAAGTAACCTGGACAGCTTAAATAGTCCATTTCCACAAAAGAACATTGTTTCTCAGCTACTTTTTCAGTATTCAATAAGAGAATAAGGGAAGAAGAGGAAGGGACAGACAGAGTCCTTTCTTTGAAATAATCACAAAGCACAGTTTTCTAAGTTTGGAAATTAGGTGCCACCTCATTCGTTAACTGTAGGTTGCTGTGAATTTTCTTTAGAATCATTTATTTTCAGGTAGAATTTGAATAGGCTATCTAGAGCTTGCTACACATCTTTTTAAAACAAAAACCAGTACTTATTTGATAGTCACACTTCACAGTTTTGATGTGTTTGATGTGTGAAACAGATGAACATAAAATAGGAAAATTATAGAAAAATAGGAAAAGATTAAGAATGCAGGAAAATGTTAATACATTTCTATACGGAAAAAATAAAAAATAACTTTTTTAATGACTGTGAAATTTTTGAACAGGCTATTTAATTTGAATTCTACCCATCACTGGCCTTTCTATACTGTATTGCCTTTTTTTAAAAATAGCATTTATCAGTTACTAAAGTACTAAGTAATTTACTTTACTATCATGTGACTGTTTAATGTGTCTATCTTGTTATTAGAGGTAAGCCTTACAAAGGTGTAAACCTTTATATGGTTCATTCCTTTGTGTATATCTATCACCTAGAATAATGACTTGTGTTTATTTGTGGTTTGTTTGTGGTTTCAGCTACAGATTTCACTATCATTAGTGCTTGTTTGACAATAACATTTTTTTGGTGAATTCCTTAAGGGCCTGTTTTACCTGCTGGTTCCTTAAGGTGTAAATAAAGGGATTCAGCATGGGAGCCACAGAGGTATTAAGTATTGCTACACTTTTGCTCAGAGCCACACCTTCTTTTGCAGATGTTTTTACATACATAAAAATGTAACTCCCATAAGAAATGGAAACCACAATCATATGGGAGGAACAAGTGGAAAAGGCTTTTTTTCTTTGTTGGGCAGATGGGATCTTCAGAATTGTTCTAAGGATGAGCGTGTAGGAGAGAATCACCAAGGCCAAAGTCACCATGAGTGTGAACACAGCTAAGAAAAATGCCATAAGCCCCAGAAAGTTGGTGTCTGTGCAAGCAATTAGCAGCATGGGAGAAGAGTGACAGGTGAAATGGTCAATAATGTTGGAGTCACAGAAATCCAGTTGGAGGCCCATAATCACCGGGGGAAAAATAATGAGAAAACCAGCCAGCCAGGAGCTGATAACAAGCCGGTTGCAGACTTTGCTATTCATGATTGTTGTATAATGTAGAGGTTTGCAGATAGCCACATAACGATCATAGGACATGACAGCCAGAAGAAAAAATTCTGTTGATCCCAGAAGAATTAAAAAAAATACTTGTGCCATGCAAGCATTATAGGAAATGGTTGTGTCTCCTGTAGCAATGCTGATCAGAAATCTAGGAATGCAGACTGTTGTAAATGAAATTTCTAAGAAAGAGAAATTCCTCAGGAAGAAATACATGGGAGTTTTCAAATGAACATTTGACAGTGTTAACATAATGATGGTCATGTTTCCACTTACACTCAATAAGTATGTGATCAACATAAAGGAGAATATCACAATTTGTAACTCTGGGTCATCTGTAAGTCCCAGAAGAATGAATTCTCTAATTGATGTCTTATTTGGCATGACTAATCTCTGAATTCTGATAGGTCTGTAGACAAAAAGAGTGAATGTCAACTCATGATATTTCAAAGACACTTGCAGTGTTCTTATACTGCATAAATAACCTTAACAGGTGCACTCAATAGGAAGTGGCAAAATAACTATCCATCAGAATTGGAAGCTCATGTCAGATTTAATTTAGTGTTGAAAAGATTAATCTGTTTTAAAAGCATTTTAATTTCAGCTTTAATAATTCCTTGCTATATATTTTTGATTACTTAATTAACACACAGAAAGGTTTTTTTCAGTTATAAAATGGTAATGATAATTAATGTTTAGCTTACTTCATTGTGGTTGTGGAAGATTAAACAAGTTGTGAAAGCACACTGTAATTTTGAGGATGTAATGACCATAAAATTCAAATGCTAATTTTGTCATTAAAAGACTGAGTTTGGGGTCATAATTCAATCTTTTTCTAAATTATTCTTGATTTCTGTTCATGGCAAAAAATTAAACACAAAATACTGTCTTTGTGGGAAATCATTGAAATCCATCCCTTCTTGCTGTTATGCAAAATTTACCCTTTTAGCTCTTCTCTGAAGTTGACACAAATACAGCGTCAGCCCTTATTAATAAATAAGAAAATAGTGTACAAGTTCGAGTCGGACTTCTCAAATATAGTCAATTATATAAACAATGAAATAAATCAGATTATTCACATTAAGACTATATATATTATTTCAGAAAATTGTTGCATGACAACTTTTATCAAGTATGTTTAAAAAGTAATAATCTGATAACTTTCTTGTTTTTCAAAGATGTGATAAGAAAAAGAAATATATTAGAAGGAAGATAATAACAACAATGATAGCAGTAATATAACCATAAAGCATAAAATATGATGAAATTTATTTTCTCCTCTTTCTTCTTCCACTCCTCCTCCTCTTCCTCTTTCTTTTCCTTCTTCCTATTATAGAAAAGGTCTGTATCACCTTCACCCTGTGCCCAGCAATCCTCAGGGTAGGCTCTATTAAAAGACTCATTTTGCACATGAGGAAATTGATGTACAGATGGGTTATATAACTTGCCTAAGATCACATAGGCAGTATATGCAGGTAGGGTAACATCCATGTTTGTCTTTTACTGTACTATATCCAGTGTTTAACACAGACTTAGGTTGAATTTTATTTGATAAATAAAAGAGGGAATTAATGATTGAATAATGTATATGCAACCCTGATTAGTATTGGTCTCAATATTCAAATATGTGTTTCAGCAGTATAAGGTTAGGCTCTGCATCCATGCAACAATTATGCTGAATTAGTCAATCCTGATTGATATAGATACCAGTAGTGGTGTGTGCCAACAAAATAGGAATTTTAGGTAATAAGAATCTTAAAATCCCAGTGTGGCAGATAATCAATACCTTAAAAATATTTACCTGGATTCCTCAGCGTGATCTACTGCTACCAGTACCAGAAAGACAGAAACTAGCTTGGTGATTTTTGAGTGAACCATGAGAATAGCTTGATTTAGTGAACATAGTCAAAGCGGGAGGAATTGTGAAGGGTACAGGTGACAATGAAATGATGTAATTCATTCTGTGTCTTGTAGTACTGCACTAAGTCATGCCAGCTAAGGTTTATCTAAGAACATGATGCCTGACTCCCTTCCTGAGGCAGGTGTTGTACACTTGTGAACTTAGCTATGACAAATTTAGGAAGACCTTGGCAGAGAAAATAATGAAAAAATTGACAAAATGCCTTCATGATGTATTTCAGAAAAAGTAATTGTTAAGAGTTCTATAATTTAGAAAAATAAATTAACAATGCAAATAAAGAAGAAATATACTTACTTTTTGTTAGTCCTTGATGGATTCAAGTCATAGTTTAAACCTAAATAGGTTTCTGATTATTTATAAGAGAAACATGTTTTAGATAGAAAAGGTTTCCTTCAGTGTTACATCTTTCATCAAACTAATTCACTTTTGTACAGCTAACCAATTATTAAAATTTAAAGATTTTGTCTAGATTCCCCCTTGTCATAAATCATCCATTTCTCAGTCTAAAATCTAATCTGTGAGGATAAGAAGATCCAATCAGCACACTTCCAAAAGTTTTTTTTTGAAGTTTAAACATCAAGTGTTTCATGACTTTTGTGACATTGCTCAGTGATAAAGGTTTTCCAAAAAGCTTTTCTCCAAAAGAAACAGATAACTTTTGTGTGTTTTTGAATATAATGTTATAGAAGGGCTTGTTTATGAAGGAAACATAATAGAAGTGTCCCTGGAGACAGAAAAACTAGTGCATTTACAACACAATTAATTTTGGCAACATTTTAATTGGGTTCCCTTGGGAGCCATTAGATATTGGAGGAATATAGAATTTTAACTTGCATGAAGAAAAGGTGAAGATTGATGAAATAATGACCACTTGCTCGATAATTTTTAAAAATATCCTTCTAATTATTATTATTTTTTAAAATTTCAAAATATTAAGGGGGTACTAATGTTTTTGGTGACATGGATCACTTTTATAATGTTTCAGTTACGGCTATAAGTGTGCCCATCACCCAAATAGTTATGCTCATTGTACCCATTGGGTAGGTTTTTGCCCATCCCCTTCTCCCCCCCCACCCCCGCTTGATTTCCACTGAATTTGACTTCCTTCTGTGTACACGTGCCCATTGATTAGTTCCAATTTAATAGTGAGTACGTGTGGCATTCATTTTTCCATCCTTTAGATACTTCACGTAGGATAATGGTCTCCAGTTCCATCCAAACTGCTGCAAAAGTCATGACTTCATCCTTTTTTATGGCTGAATAGTACTCCATGGTATACATATACCACATTTTGTTAATCTACTCATGAACTGATGGGCACTTGGGGTGATTCCACATCTTTGCAATTGTGATTTGTGCTGCAATAAACTTTCGAGCGCAAGTGTCTTTTTGAAAATGACTTCTGAAGATGGCTGACCAGAGACATCAGCTGCCAGATTGTCTCATAAGCTTCTAATTATTATTTTAAATGAAGAGAGGCTCACCTTGGCTCTCTAGTAAATTTCTATGAGAAAAAATGAATTACAGGGTTGGAATGTACAGTAATTGGGGCCTAAAAGAAATCCTAACCTAGAGAGTCTACGGTATGACAAAAGATGAAGAAATAGTTTTCTAGATAGAAAATTCTGTGGGGAACAACACGCAGTTTTAGCTGAATGGCTTAGTAAAATATTATAGACTTCTTAAAATAAATGTATGGAATTTGTGAATTTAGAAAGAATAGATAAAATGTGTGACCCAAGATTGGGCATTCTATGGTTTAATTTTAGTTAGGTCATTAACACAATATATTCCGGTTTCATTTAATGGCGGCATGGGAATGCCAGCCATGCGGTCCATGCTCTACCATGATAATCAGAGCTAAAACATTACTTTGAATAATAAGGAGCATTTGGGGGGACTGGACGTCATGATTATGGTAAACAACACTCTCGGATTATCAGGCAGTGGTAAAGACTAGATAGCTTGAGTCTATCTGGAGAAGCTATCTAACTCTATACCAATATCAGCCACAGAATCTCTGACCTTTGTATAGTGGATATACCCAATAATATTTAACTGAATTTTATTTATTTATTTTGTTTCATTTCTTTTCTTTTCTTTCCTTCTTTCTTTTTTAAAGACGCACATTAAAGAAAGCATACAGAACTGAATCTATGAAAAAATCCACTTGGAAGGAGTACTTTTATCCATTATTTTAGGGTCACTGCTTCAGGAACAATTCATAAAAGAAAAAATGGTTGAATTGGCCATCATCAAACTTAAAATCTTATACTTTGGGTGACAGAAAATAGCAGAGAAAGGAACTCAAAGAAACAGTCTTACCACTAAAGAAGACATTAAGTTGACAAAACTGACAGAATTAAATTTTTAGGATTCTGAACTCTAATAAAAAAAACAACAAGCAACTAGGGGAGTCCTTAATGAAGAAAAAATTGGCTAAATTTGGTAAGAAAACATTATGGTGCTGTGCTTTCCTGTGCATCATCCCCCATTCCCCAGCACAGTGGTAGTTTTGGGACAACAACCTGCATTCCTGGTTTGGCTTGCTGGTGCTAGGAGGCTAACACAAAGCTTGTTCTTAAATTACTGCTCTGTGTATTTTTGGTTGTGCATTTTCACAAGTCTGGAGATTCCCTGAGGGACTTGTGAGGAGGCTGACCTCTATTTCACCTTCCTCAAGTAGGAGTGGCTTTCTAGGCAGCAGTGGTGGCTGTCAAAACATTTTAAAAGAATATGCTTTCCATAACTGCTTGGGACAAGAAACAACAAATGGAGCATTTAGAGGACATACTCAAAAGTCTGGGAAAGGAGAGGCTGAGGAGGAAGTTTCTCGGGGTACAAAAGAATAAAAGGGTGACCTCATGTACCGTGGAAGAAGGAGTAAAACACATAACCAGGGCCAGACACTTGCTTGAAAAAGACCTCAGAATATCCAAGGCTTGTACCTCTGGCAGATCTGTGAGCTCCATGTAAACAGAAGGTGAATGTTAAGGTAGGGTTGTAAGCAGCCTGACTTAGCATTAAGGAGTGCCCCATCTTAGAGCCAAGTTGCAAAGACCAGGAGAGTTTTTGTATTCTCTCTCTCTTTTTTTCTCTCTCTCTGGTTCCTGGTGTTTAAGGAAATCTCTGTCAGGTCACTAGTTAACTTTTGAGATAACAAAACAGAGACTTCAGTGATCACACATGACAAGGAATACCATCTTAGCAAAAATAGTTTAGTAAAGTCACCAGATAAATGGATGACTCCAGCCTTCCACAACCAACAACAGCAAAATCTGGAAAGAGGAAAGAATCTGATTTCTATAGTTACCACATTATATTAATAGTGGCTCATTCATGGAGGAGAGAAGGTAGGCAGAAAAAAGAAATTGATGGAAACTGACCCTGAGAAAGTATAGACATTGGTCATACTAAATGAAGTCTTCACATCAACTGTCTTGAATACGTTCAAAGAGCTCAAGGAAACACGGACAAAGAACTTAAAGGAAACAAAAGAATTATGAATGAATGAATAGAGAATATAAATAAATGATGACAATGATCAAAAAATAGAAATTATGAAGCTGAAAAGTATAATAACTGACATGAAAAAATTCACAAAGGGCTTCAACAACAGATTTTGGCAGGCAGAGAAAGAATCAGCAATCTTGAAGATAGGATAATCAAAATTACCTACTCAGGGGAGCAGATAGGAAAAAGAATAATGAACAAAACCTATGGGACTTGTGGGATATCATTAAGTATATGAAAATATGCACTATAGGAGGCCCAGAAGAAAAGAGAGAGAGAAAATGAGAAAGGAGCAGAGAGGATAATTGAAGAAATAATTGTTAAATTTCCCAAATTTGAGGAAAGACATGAATCTACACAAAGGAGCTCAATGAATAGGATAAACTCAAGAAAAAATGCCATGAGACACAGTAAAATCAAATGTCTAAAGTCACCCAATTTCGAATACTTTGTTACAACAGCACTTGGAAATGAACACATTTCCTAACAATTTTCTCTGGAAAGATTTATACTGATTTTCAATTATTTTCACTTATTGACTATTATAATCAACTTGTTTATGTAATTTTGGATTGATTAAGAGGATAGAATTTTCCTTACTCTTTTTTACCTCAATATCTTTCAATATGTATATCTCTGTATTGATTATATAATATACACATATATAAAATACATACATATTCATTGAATTAACATTTATGTCTTTTTTTAGCACTCCTGATTTTTTCTTTTGCATTTGTGCTTACATATTATAGTTTTATGAAAAGGCTTGTATTGTTTAATTTCTTTGTGTGTTACAATAAGGAATTTATAGAAAAATAATCATAATTTTAGTCTTGTGTTGGTATTATGCTAGAATCTGGTTGAAAAAAAAATACAAGTCATTCCATGAAAGCACAAAGGTAAGAAGGAGGTGAGAAGAAGTGAATGACTGTTAAGGAAGCTCTTTTCTTTGAAAAATAAGAAAAATTATTTATGAAGGTTTTAGAATATCTTGAGCTATGCACATTAACCTACATTATCAGACCATGCTGAAAATCAAGATACCCAAATCAAATCCACTTACCTCATACCTAGTCAGACTCATAGCTACTGAGGCCAGACAATCAATTTTATTAATGACACATTGGTTTTGAGGGACTTGTTAACTATAGGTACTAGGTCTGAACTCATTTTTACAGTTCTCAAATGCTTCTAAAAGTCATTTTCTTGGATAGGGGGCAGTGTTGGAATCTACTGTGAAAGAGACAATGAAAAGATGAAGGCAGTGTCATAGGTTTGGTAATAAAGAAAAAATAAGACATAAATAGTGTATCTATTCATTCTTGGGGTACTCTCTAGAGGATCATGTAGCAGTCAAAGGACATGGTGGCCAGAAAAGAAAACCCTGTCATGCCCAAGAAGATGAAAAAAATATATAGCTGAGCCACACAACCATTATAAGAAGGGGTTCTGTCCCCTCTCACAGTGGTCACAAGGAATTTGGAAATGCAGACAGCCACGAATGATATTTCCAGGAATGAGAAATTCCAAAAGAAGAAATACATGGGGGTCTGCAGATGGGGCTTTAAAAGGTGAGGGTGATAATGATCAGGTTCCTAGTCACACTTAGCATGTATGTAACAAGAAGAAATATGAAAAGTGCCTATGTTGTTCTTTGCTGTAGTTGTAAAATAGGTGAAGAAATAAGAAAGTTATGACATTAGTAAAGAAACTTAAACATACACACTTATACATTTTAAGAAAATCATTTTCATCTTTTGCTTTTAGACTAAAATGATTTTGTGGTACATAGACCCCAAGCACTTTTAAAAACTCTGTTATTTATTACCTCATATATTAATTCGTTGTATAATGTCTTCATTTTATTCTCATATATTTTAGTATAAATATCTCTCTTTAGAAGGTTCAAGATATTCCTGAAAATAAGAAAAATAAATTAAAACCTTCTAGATTAAAGCCTTTTAAATAAAATTCAAAGGGCCCATTTACCAGGATATTTCAATACTCTTTGAGATTTTATTTTGCTTTCCATTCATAATTTTAATTTTTAAAATTTTGAATAAGTGTGTATTTCACCTCCCCCACTTAAATTTTT
>JAKFHU010001469.1:0-11290 GCA_023783475.1 Daubentonia madagascariensis | reverse complement strand
TTTTTCGAAGGGCCTCCAATTTTGGGAGTTTTTTCCTTAATTTTTTTGGGGGGGGTTTTGGTTTTTTAAAAAATTGGGTTTTTGGGTTTTTTTCTTATCCCCAATTTTTTTTTAGGGATGGTTTTGGGTTTTTTTTAAATCCTTTTAAAAGCCATTTTTCTCAAATTTCTTCAGGTTTTTTTTTAATTTTTGAAAATTTTTTCCCACATCAAAAAAAAAAGGGGGCCATTTTCTCGGGTTTTTTCCCCACGGATTTTTAAAGGGGAGGAAAAAAAAAAAAAAAAAAAAACCTTCCCAAAAAATGGGGGGCCCGGGAGCGAAAAGGAATCGTGTCCCCTTAAAACCCTTTTGGGGAGTCCTCCGGGAGAAAAAAGGAAAAAACCTTTTATAAAAATGGGGGTTTAAAAGGGGGGAAAAAAAAAAATTTTCCAAAAATTTGAAGGAAATTTTTTAATAAAAATAAAAAATTTCCAGAGGGGGTTGGGGCAGGGGGTTTCATCTCACCATATTTTCAAATCCCACCCCCAAAAATTTATTTCACTGATGACAAAAGTCAAAAGTTTTTTAAAAAAATCTGTAGGGGGGGAAACCATAGCATTTTTCAAAAAAAAAAAGGGAAAAAACCAAAAAAACTTTTTAAAATTTTTGGGAAAACAAATTTTTACTTTATATGTCAAAAAAAAATTTCCATGTAAAAATTTTTCGGTCCTGGGGGGGGAAAATTTCTTATTTCCTTCTTCTTGGAAAAAAGCAAAAATTAAAGAATTTTTAAAAATAAATAAAAAACCCCCTTTTTTTTTTCAGCCAGTGTCTCTAATAAAATTTTATGAATTTCTTAAAAAACTTCCTTTACCCCCCCTTTGAAAAAGAAAAATTTTTCCTTTACCAAAACGTATGGTTTTTAAATTTGCCTGGGGAATTAGGGTTTAAAACCCCTTTGGGAACCAAAGCTTTAAAAGGTTTTTGGGGCTTTTTTCCCCGGATTCCAAATGGGTTTGGGGGAAATGGGGCAGGGAATTTTTTGGGAATCTCTAAAAAAAACCGGAAAGGGCGGGGCCTTCCATCAATCCCCTTTTAAAAACTTCGGGAAATTTTCCCCCCAAAGGGCCCCCCTTTGTTGGTTTTGGAAAGGGGTTCCCAAAATTGAAAAGGGCCCTTATTCCTGGCCCCACTTTTTCAGGGGGGATTGGGCCCGTGCAAAAAAAAAAAACCAAAACCCAAAAAAAAGAAAAAAATTTTTAACAATGTTGTATTTTAGTCATTTATTGAAAATTTTCCTTCCTTTTTCGTTTTTGGGGGAAAACCCTGTGGTGTGTTTTTTCCCCCAAACCCAAATTAAAAAAAGGTAATGTAGGGGGGTAAAAAGGGACCAATGTCCCCCAATAAACATTTCCCTCGGGGTTTTCCGGGTTCCCCCCTTTTTACAAAAAAAAAGGGAAAAAAATAATTTTTATAAATGAATTATTCAAAAAAAAACTAAAAATTTTAAACTAAAAACCCCGAAAGAAATTGTTTCAAATTAAAAAAAAAAATTTCTTTTTTTGGGGTTAAAAAAAAATTTTCTAGTGGGGGGGGGAAAAGGGGGGGCTTTTCTCTTTCAGGAGCAGGGAAAAAAGCGGAAGGGATTCCTCCCGGGCCGGGAAAAGGGGTTTTTCCGGGGTTTTTCGTGGAGGGTTCCAAAAAGAAAAAAGTTTTCCCTCACATTTTTGGTGAAAAATCCCCTTTCCCCAAAGGGAAAAGCTCTGAAAAAAAATCACATTGAAGAAGCATATTTTAAAAATAAATTAATCTGTCCCAGGGGGTTTGGGTTAAAAAAAAAATTTTCCTTGGTTTTAAGTGATTTTTTCCCAGAAAATTTCCCCTTGGTTGGGGTTTTAAACAGGGGAAATCACAAATGAAACTGCCCCCTTCTCGGGGATTTTGGGGGAATCTGTATGAAAAACCCTGAAAAAAACTGGGGTTTTTGGGGGAGTGTTTTTAGAGAGGGAATAAAAATAGATCCCCCCCCTTTTTTTTTAAAATTTATATTTTGTTTGAATTTTAGGAGCAGGGCAACGGGGGAAAAAACCTTTTTTAAAAAAAGAAAATTAAACTAAAAAATTATTAAAATTTTTAAAAATTTTTCTCCACAGAAAATTTTAAAAAAATTCCGGGGCCCCCCCTTTAAAATTGGTTTTTTAAAGGGGAATTTAAAAAAAAAAATTAATCCAGAAAAAAAGGGAAAAAAAACCGGGGAATTAAATAGGGAATGGGGACCCCCTTTAAAAAACTGAAAATTTTAAAAAACCCCCTACAAATCCCTAAGGAAAAAGGGGCCTTAAAACCAAAAAATAGGGGGACATAGAAAAAAAAAACTTTTTAAAAAAAAGATTTCAAAAAAAGGGATTTTTAAAAAAGGGGCCCAATTTAAAAAAAAAAAAAAAAAATTGAAAAATTCCCAACTTTTTTCATTGTTTTGCCAATAAAAGGGCCAAAATAGAAAAAACCAAAAAAGTGGCTTTTTTTTTCCCTATTGGGAAAACAAAAAAAAAACCAAAAACTGCCGGGGAAATACTATTGTTCAGAGGGGGGGGGAGAAAAAACCCAAAAAGCTTTCTGGGGTTTTTCCCAAAAAAAATTAAAAAAAGATGCTGAGGGGAAAATTAAAAAAAAAAGGAAGTTTCTAAAAAAAATTTTTGGGGTTCATTTTAAAAAAAATTGGGAACTTTTAAATTCGTTTTTTTTCCCCAAAACCCCCCCCAACTTTTCCAGAAAAAGGGAAAGTTTTAACTTTAGGAACCAGTGTTGGGCCCAAAAACCTCAAAAAAAAATTTCTTTAAAAAAAAAAATTGATTTTTTGGGACGTAATCTAAACAAAAAATTATAAAAAAAAATTAAAAATAAAAAAAAGGGAAATTAAAAATTAAATTTTAAAAATTGAAAAAACCTATAACTTTTGAAAAAACCAAAAAAAAAAAAGAGGAAAATCTAAAAAGGGGCCCCAGGGGGAAGGGGCCAAATGGGGGTTGAAAAGGTTTATGGAACCAAAAAAACAAAGGGGGAATAAAAAAGAAATTTTTTTTTTTTTTTTTTTTTTTTTTTTTTTTTTTTTTTTTTTTTTTTTTTTTTTTTTTTTTTTTTTTTTTTTTTTTTTTTTTTTTTTTTTTTTTTTTTTTTTTTTTTTTTTTTTTTTTTGGTTTTTTTTTTTTTTTTTTTTTTTTGTTTTTTTTTTTTGTTTTTTTTTTTTTTTTTTTTTTTTTCTAGCTTAAGCAATAATTAAAAAGGGTTGAACTATGGGAAAGGACCCATAGTTCAGAAGACTTAAAAAATTGCATGCAAGGTATTTGTGGTCCAATAACCAGGGAATTTGTTTACCAGAAAATTCCCAGGGACCAACGCAATTTTGTGTTCTCGGTGCATGTAGAAAAAAAAAAAACTCAAACGATATGGGAAAAAAAAAAAGAGAAAATCTAAACAAGTGGAGGGAAAGATTCTGAAAAACAGAAAACATTTCCCCAAAGGAGAGGAGCTGGAATGGCGGGAAAAAGGGAAAAAGCTAGGGTGAAAAAAGCTCATGACCAACCTTTGAAAAAACTCAACAAAAACTTGCAAAATCCTTCTGTAAAATGTAAAAAAACCTCTTTACTAAAAGAAAAAAAGGAATGGTTTTTTCTATGTTCCTATTTTGGAAGTATTTTTATAAATGTGAACAAATTTATATTGTAAAATTTTAATTTTTATTTTTGATAAAACTTTAAATTTGATTAATTTATTTTTTATTGTGGCAAAATAAAAAAATTAAAACATAAAAAAAATTCATCAATTTATAAAAAGGAATGCCAAATTGGTTTTGTGCGTTTAGTACATTTTTACAATGGTTTGGTGGGAAAACCTGGACTTGCTAATCAGAAAAAACACATTTTTCATTCAGCCACAAAAAGGGAAAAAAAAGCATTACCATTAAAAAAAGGGCCCCTTCCCCATCCTTTCCCTACTCTCAGCCCACCCCTGGCACAAACTGCTATCTTAGGCCTGAGGGGCCCTCTGGAATTTTCTATTTCTGAGAATTTCATATAAAAAGGGAAACCAAAACAACATGAAATATGTGACTCTGTATTGGAGTTCTCTCTTCTTAGGACGAAATGTTTTTTTTCAGGTTTCATCCATTTGTTAATAGCATTATTAGGCAGTACATCATTTGCCTTTTTTGGCTAAACTAAAACAAATTCAATTCTGGGTGCAGGGGACCCCATTGGCATTAAACAAAAACTTGGTTTGCTGATTGAATACTGGTGGTTGTTTCCAAAAACTATTTGGGGTATTGGGAAAATAGGCACTGCTATTAAAGTTATTCAACATATCAAGTGGCTTTACGTGCACCAAAAAACTGCGTTCAAGTCTTCTGGGGGCTATATGCCTGGAGGAGGATGAATTTGCTTAAACATTTCATGGTTAAATTTTATTTTTAAAAAAAAACTATTCAGGACCAACCATAAAAAAAAAACGGAATTGCAAAGGCAAGCTGGCATCCCACTTTCCATTTGTATCCGCGCCAATGCATGGAGGATATTTTTTGATTATGGGATTGTTTGCTGATAGTCTTGAAGAAAAAAATTCGTATGTACTTTTCTGTAAGGTTTACCTCCTCTTTTCATTAAAAATTGTATTAAATTTGGAGTCTTTTTAAATTTTTCCCTTGGTTTTAGTACTGCCTACAAAGTTTTGGTCTATTTTTGTTTTAATCTTTTCAAAAAAAACAAAAAAAAACTCTTGGGTATGTGACTCTTAATTCTATTGTTTTTCTGGGTCTCTATTTTTTTTTATTTAATTCTTTTAATAATGCCCTTTTCTTTTCTGCTAAACAACACTAGGCCTAGTGCTTAGGTCTGTTCGATGGGTTCTAGTATGAGGGGGACTAAAAAGTTAGGTTTGGTTGCGTTTTTTTTTGAGATCTTCCTTTTTTTGGTTTAATGTGGGGCATTTAAATTTGGTATGTAGTTCCCTCTGTTAGGATTAATTTTGCTGCATTCTTGATGAATTTTTGGATGTGTATTTTCCTCTGTAGTTCATCGTAAAGGCTGTATTTTTAAATTTCTTCTTGTGAATTTTATCTGGAATCCCATTGCGGATGTGCAAAGGACCTCTGTTGTTACTTTTTCACATTTTCTGGGGAAAGGGGGTTTTCATTTTCCTTTCCTGACTATTTTTGACTTTCTCCTTTTATTTACCATTATGTAGCAAAAAAGGGGGGACTTGCTTAAAATTTCAGTGCACCAAAATTTTTAAGACTTATCCAATTCCGTTTAAAGTAATTTAATTGGGAAGGGAAGGGGGGACTAACTTTGTTAAAACATTGTAAATTTTTACTGTAGGTCTTGGAGACTTTTGAACCCCTATCAATCTCTTCACTGTCTCCCATTTTTGTTTTTGTGAGTTTTCGTTATAGTTATCAAGGTTTGATTTTCCTTTCTTCTTTCTGTGTGTGGAGATTTCTTGCAGACATTTTTTCTTTGTCATTAATTCCATTGCAATTACATTAAAAAAAAACATTTTTAATGTTATTAGGACTGATTTTTCACAACTGATTAAAAAAAAAAATTTTTACTCATTGGGGAATATAAAATTCATAAAACCTTTAAGGCTCCATTGTTTTATGTTTGTGATGTCACAAAGGACATCTTTATACCCATGCACCCCACCAATTAAGAATAACTTGTATTTTTTAACTTTGTGACATTAAAATTTCTAATGATACCAATTCTGGTGTCTTTCCTGTGATTAATCATCCATTCTTTAAAAAGATGTCCAAAAAATTAAAAAACAAATTTTCAAAAATAAAATAAATTATTTGAACATAAACTTTAAAAAGCTAAAAAATTATGTCTGAAAAAATTATGTAAATCAGTTAAAGAAAAAAATAGCTATAGGGGATTTTGGTTAAGATGGGTGGGCTGGTTTTTTTTCTTTTTTTTGAAGGGACAAGCCTGACAATTGGAGGGGGTGGTAAATTCGGGTGCAGGAATGGGGCAAGCCAGAGAAAGGGAAAACAAGGTATGGAATAGATATGCCGAGAGGGAAAGCTCCTATTTACAGAAAATGGAAGGACAGAGGGCAGAAAATTACCCAAGAAGTGAAGGTAAACATTTAATTTTCTAACCAATTTTTCACAGGCAACATTTGAGAGAGGAGTTTTTTGAGGTAGGAGGACCCTTTTCTGTTTTTTAAAAAAATCCTTTTCCAAAATTCAAGGAAAAAAAAAAATTTTTATAAACCCACAAAAAAAAAAAATTGGGTTTCCCAAAATCCCTTTTTAAAAGGGTATTTTGGGGAAAAAAAAATTGGGGAATGTAGGGGTTAACAAAAACCTAAAAAAAAAGGGAAATTTTGTTTTTTTTGGGAATTTTTTTTTACGTACTATGAAAAAATTTTTTAAAAAAAAAGAGATAAAGGACTTTTAAAAAAAAAAAAAAAAAAGGGTGTTAAAAAGTTTATTATAAATGGGAACCGGTAAAAAAAGGGAAAAAAGGGAACCCCCCCAAAACGGGAAAAAAAAAGGAAAGGGGAAAAAAAAAAAAAACTTTTGGTCATTTAAAGGAAAATGAAATCAAAAATTAAAAAAAAAAACAAAGGGGGCCAGAAACATCCCTTTAAAAGGAAGAAAAGGGGTGAAAAAACCAGAAAAATTTTTAAAAAAAAAAAATTTGGCAATAAAGGGGTTGGGTTAAGATCTGAAAAAAAAAAAAGAAAATTTTTAAAATGTTTTGTACGGAGGGATCTAATATATGAAAAAATTGGGCTTCCCTGTAAAAGAAAAAAAAAAAAGAAAAAAAAGTTTTCCACAAAAAAAAAATATTTTAAAAATTGTTAATCTATAAAGGAATTCTTTTAAATTCGGTAGAAATTGTTTAGAAAAAAAAATTTAAAAAAACCTGCAACATTAAAAAAAAAACCCCCTCGGGAAGGTTTTGGGGACCAGGTAAGTCAAAAAAAAATTTTTTTGGGGGATTTAAAAAAATAAAAAAAAAAAAAAACCTGTTCTTCTAAAAAAAAAAAGGGGTGAAAAAAAACAAAAAAGGGGAATTAAAAAATTTAAATCCCCTTTTTTTGAGAGCCCCCCCAAACTTTGGGTTTCCCGGAAGAAGATAAAAAATAAAAAATTTTAAATTAAAAAAAAAAGGAATCACAAAAGCCAAAAAAATTTTTGGGCCCCCAAGGAAAAAAAAATTTGGATCTTTTGGGGTTTTTTTAACAAAAAAAAACCCCGGGGGAATTTTTTCCCCAGTTAAATAAATGGGGGGGAAAACCTCAAGGGGGTTTCGGGGACCCAAAGGGTCCTTTCTAAGGGGGGAAAATTTGGGGGAAAAAAAAAACTTCAAAAAAATTAAAAATTCTTAAAAAATGAAAGGGAATTTAAGGGGGAAAATTTAAATTTAATAATGCAAAAACCGTTTTTTTGGTTTGGGGAATAGTAAAAGGGCCTTTGTGAGGGGGAGGGCTGCATTTGGGTGGGGGGTCACTGGGGCCTTCGGGCCTTCCAATAATTCTTTTAAGGGGATCACCTTTGGGGTGGACGGGGAAAAACAAACTCTAAAATTAAAATGGTTTTGGGGGGAAGGCCCCAGTTTGGGGGAGGGGAACCACAAAATTGAGTTTCGGGCCCGGGGCCGGGGCCAGGGGGCAAAATAAAAACACCCCAAAGTGTTTTTTACACAAAATAATATTTCTAAAAATTTTAAAAAAAATTTTTTAAATTTTTAAAAACTTTAAAAAAAAAAAAAGATCTAATTTTTTTTGAAAATATTTTTTTAAAAAAATGAAATTTTAAAAAAAATATTTTTTCAAATTTATTTTTTTTTAAAAAATTACGGGCTATTTTCCCGGGGAAAAAAAATTTTTTCACAAAAAAAACTTTGGGTTTTAAAAGAAAATATGTTTTTTAAAAAAAAAAATTCTCAAAAAATTGGTTCTTTTTACATATGTTTTTAAGGGGGAAAAAAAATAAAAAAAAAAAAAAAAGGAAACTGCAAAAAATTTCAGCTGATTTAGGGAGAGGGAAAATTTTGGAAGGGAGAAAGGGGAGGGGGGGTTTTCTGCTTGTCCTCAGTTGGGCCCAAAAAAACCCCCTTTAAAAAACTTTTCCCAAAACCCTTCCCAGCCCCCTCTGGGGGCTCGGGGTTGGGGGGGCCTCCCATTTTTCCGGGCCCTTAAAAAGGGTGTCATTTACCTAAAATTCGCAAAAAAACACCACCCCCACGCGGGCCCTTTTCCCTGGGGGGGTTTCCAAGAGGGGAAAGGGGGGACGGGGGGCCCACTGGGGGGGGTTTTTTTGGGGGGGCCCCAGAATGTTTCTGGGGGCCCCCTAGGGGA
Source organism: Daubentonia madagascariensis (assembly GCA_023783475.1). Lineage (NCBI taxonomy): Eukaryota > Metazoa > Chordata > Mammalia > Primates > Daubentoniidae > Daubentonia > Daubentonia madagascariensis. The sequence goes on along the minus strand of JAKFHU010001469.1, from coordinate 2,944 downwards.
GGAAAACCTTTGGGCCCGGGAATTTCCCCGGGGGTTCAGATTTTTTGGCGGGGGGGCCCCCCCCCTTGGGGGGAACCTCTTTCCCGCTCTAAAAGCTGAGGGGGGGCCCTGTTGGCGGGAGAGTGTCTAAAAAATCCCCCATTTGGAACCCTTTTTCCCACCAAAGCCCCTTGGGGGTTGGAGAAGCCTTTTTTAACGGGGGACGGGTTTCCCAGGAGGGGATGAAAAAATTTGGAACAGGGAAAAAAGGGGGGGGTCCCCCGACTGGGGGGGAATAAAAAGGGTTTGGGGCCCCCCACCCAAAACCCCTTTGGGGGAGCAGGGGGGGGCCTAAAAGGGAAAAACGGGGTTTGGGGGGGGGGGATGGCCCGGCCCCCCCTTCCCACCCGGGACTCAGAAAATTTCCCAATCATGGGGGGGTTCTGTTTTCCCTGGGAGGACGCCCTCGGGGAACTTTCCTTTCCCCAGGGGGCCGGGAAATGCCCTTTTGAAAACTGCTGTTTTTTCCCCCCTGCAGGGGTCTTTAACTAAAAGTAGAGGCCAAAGGGGTGCTTCCTAAAAGTTTTGGGTTTTACTAAAAATGCCAAAAAAAAAAAAGGTTAGCAAAAAGAAAAAGGGGGGGGCCAGGGTGTAAAAATTTTGTGCCCCCCCCTCCCCATCCTAAAAAATTTTTAATTGGGGAAATTTCCCTTTTTTTTTTTGGGCTTCTGGTTACTTTTTTGGACCTTTTCCCCTGAACGGGAAAAAAAAAACAAAAAAAAAAAAACAATTTCGGGGGGGAAACCAAAGAGGGCCTTTTGGAAAAAAAAAAAATTTGGGGAAAACCCGGAAAAAGGAAAGGGAAGAAAAAAATCACATGAAAGGTTCCCCGGGTTTGCGGGGGGAATTCCCGGGTGTGGGGGAGGGGGGCCCAGGCCAGAGCCGGGGCCCCCCATTTTCCCCTGCCCCCCCCGAAAAGGGGGGGGGGCCCTTTGGGGCCCTTGGGACTAAAAGCCTTTTTTTCCCCCCTTTTGGGCCCTGGGGGGTGTTTTTTTCAGGGGATTTTTTCCCCCAGTGCGGGGACAGGGCCCAAAAAACAAAGGGAAACCCCCCGGGACGGGGGAGTAATTTTGGAAAAATTTTTATTCTGAAAAACCCTTTAATTTTCACAGAAACCTTCTTCTGGATTTTGTGGGGGGTTTTACCAAAAAATTCTAATGAAATAAGATTCTTATCAGAGAAAAAAACTTTGGTTTTAAAAGGGTTTCCCAAAAAAACAAAAAAAAGAGGCGTAGGGGGACTTGCTGACAAAACGGAATGGGGAAGGAAAAATCGGGGAAATTTTATTTTTAATTTTTAAAACTTCAAAACCCAATTTTTTTATGGCTTCTGAGGGGGGACCCAAAATCTGAATCACAAGGGGGGGTTTGGGGAAAGACCAGGGGGTTTTTTTCCGGGGGGGAAACTTGCTGCCCCCCTGCCAGGTGGGGGGGGGAACGGGGGGCCCCCCCAAACCCCTTCCCAAAACTTTAGGGGGAGGGGGGGGGACCCAAAAAAAGGGCGCAGGGCCCAAAAGGGGACGGGAGAGCAGGGGGGGCGGGGCCCAAAATTGAAAAAAAAAAAAAGGAAAGCGGAAAAAAAAAACGGAATTTAGGAAAGGGGGAAAGGTATTTTACCTTTGAAAAAAAACCCCCCATTTGCTGGGCTCCCCCAAATTAAAAGGGGGGGGGGCCTTTTCCCCCCCCCATTTGGCTGTGGGAGGGGGGAAAAAAGGGGGAAAAAAGGCAAAAACCGTCGGGTCCTTTGGGTTTGGGTTTTTCCCTTCCGGGGGGGGTTTACCAGGGAAATGTTGCTTGCTCGGAAAAAAAGGTTAAAAATTTTATGGATGTAGGGGGAAAAAAAAAGCAGGGAAATGGGGGCCCCCCCCCCCCCGGGGCCCCCATCCCCCTTTTCCCATGGACCAAAAGGGGGCGGGAGGGGGAAAAGACGGGAAAAGGGAAAAAAGAAAAAAAATTGGGGGCCCCTTTTGGTTTTTTTTCCCGGGTTTTGGGGGAAAAATAAAAAAGAAATACGAAAAAAAAATCAATTTTCCAAAAGGGCGAAAAAAAAAAAAAATCCCGGGGTTTTGAGGGGAAAAAGGAAAAAGGGTTTCCCGGGCCCCACTGCTGAAACCCCCCATTTTGGGAAGCCGGGTTTCCCTTTTCCCCCCCAACAAATGTGAAAAAATAACTTTTAATTCGGGGGACCCCGGAAAATTTTTAAACCCAAAAAACCCCCCGGGAAAAAACCGGGGGGGGAAATTTTTTCTTACAGAAAAAAAGGGGAAAAAAAAAAAAACTTTTAAAAAAAAGGGTTCTGGGGAGGTTTAAAAAATGTTTTCCCCGGGTAACAGAAAAATTAAAAAATGGGGGCCAAAAAAAGGGAGGGGGGACTTTGGTTTAATTTTAAAAATTTTTTTAAAATACAATTAATTTAAAAATTTATTTGGGGCCTTCTTTTGGGGTTTATAAAAAAAAGGGTTTCCCTTTAAGGGTTTGTTTATTTTGTAAAAAAAGTGTTTACAAGGGGGGGAAGGTCATACAAATGAGAACAAATTTTTAAATTTTAAATAATTGTGTTGGGTTTTTGGTCTTAGCTTAATTGGGTTCCATCTCGGGGGAAATTGATGTTTGGAATTCCAAAACCAGAAACGGGAAAATTTTGAGGGCCCTTGGGGGGGCACCATTACTTGGTTTTTTGGGGGGGAAAAAAAGGGAAATGGGAAAACAGTGATTTCGGGAAAGGGGAGAGGGCTGGGTAAAAAACGGAAGGGGAAAGGGGGGGGCCATCACAAGGTCAAAAAAAAGAAATGTTTTTAAATGCCCTTTCCCGGGAAAAAAAAAACCCTACTTTGTGTAAAAAAAAACCCCCGGGTTCCCCCCAAAAGTAAATTTGGGAGGGCACAGTTGCTTGGGGAACACCCCTT
>JAKFHU010001468.1:0-14094 GCA_023783475.1 Daubentonia madagascariensis | reverse complement strand
AAAAGGAAAAGGGAAAAGGACCAAAAAAAATTTAAAAGGAAAAAAGGCATCTCTATGCAAATTCCTTTCCCTTAGGGGACCCAAAGGGGAAAAAAAAAAATCTTGAGAAATATTTCCGGGACAGGGGTTTTAAGCAACGCTTTTTCCATTTTTTAACTTTAGATAGTTTTTTTGGGGGAATTTTAATTGTTTCACAGTGAAAAAACTTTACACTTCCAAAACCAAATTTTCTGCAAATTTTCATACTTCCCCAATTAGAAAGCCTAGAAAAAGTCCCCAGTTCGTTGGGTCTACCAAAGAAACAGTCCCAGGTCCTTTGGATGTTTTCTTTGTAAATTTTACGACCTAAAGAATGGGGGAAAAAAACCGGGATTTTTGGCTGCCATACACGTTTTAAAGCAATCCTGAGCCCAGATGATTTTTGGGCGGCTTTATCCCCGAGAAGAAGGGGTTTAGACTTAGTACAAGTTTCTTGACAACGGACCCCCCTTGCTGGGAATTTGGACCTATTCCCCAAAGGGATGTTTTGGGGTTTTCCCAAGGGGAATATTTTCCCAAACATAAAGGAAGGCACAACCTGGAAAAACATCTCGGTGAGAAAACTTTTCTTGTAGGGGGGTATGAAAAATAAGGGGGGATAAAAGGACCCCTACACGGGGTTTTAAGCCAACTGTAAAAATTCTGAGCATCTTTTCGGGGTTTTTTCATACAGTGGACGTGTTTTTCAGGGAGACACTTTTCCCATTTTCCAAGCCCCCGTTTTTTTTAAAAAATTGCCCCTTGCTTAAAAGGGCTGAGACTGTCACCGTAAATTGGGGTCCCCGCCCGGGAAAGGCAGCAACCCCTTCCCTACCAGATGCCGAAAAGGGGACTTTTTTTCCAATAAGCATGTGTAAGAAAATGCAATTTGTTTCCATACGCAGATTTGGGGGAAAGGTTTTTAAAAACTGAAGAGTTTCTGCTTTATTTATAAAATTTAGAAGGGTTTTTTTTGGAAAGGGCCCCATTTTTGTCCTTTCTACCTGTCATAGAAAATTTTCATTTTTCTGCTTTTAGTAGCTTGGAAAAATGGACCAGGGGAACCCCGTTTTTTCCCCCGAAATGAAGTAAAATTCCAAAACCTTTTAAATCTCCTTGAGAATTTTTAAATAGGGGAAGCATGTGGAAAAAAAAGAGAAAGAATATTTCCCAAGAGATTAAGAAAACCCTAAATCAAGGACCATCACCTGCTTTCTTTCAGGGATGAGCTGTGTTTCCCTCGGAAATGCCTTCATTTTCCCAAAAAATTTTGGTAGAAAGGACACACTTCTCCCCTAAATGTTGGAAAAAAGGGGAATAGGGGTTTGGGTTTTAACAGACAAAAGCAGCTCACTTTCTCAGAGTTTTCTACTCACTTGAATGTTTGCTACCGAAGGGGGTTTTTGAGAGAAGCGGCAATACTGTTTCCATACACATATCAAAAACTGCCGGAAAAACAAGACCCCCTTCCCCCTTTTTGCCCCTTCCCCCAAAAAACAGATGTGTTTTTACTGAAAGAGTTAAAATAGGAAAATTTTCCCTGCGTGCCACGAAAACGCCCATTTTTTGTAAAGGTCTGTTAGAAAATAAACCGGAGAAGGGTTTTTTCCCCACAGAAAACGCTGTAAAACCGAAAGAAGCATCTCCAGGAAAACTTGTTTTTGGGGAAACCCCGGGGGGGAAAAAAACCGGGAAAGGGTTACTTACATACGGGAAAATTTAGCCAAAGGGTACAAAACAATTTAGCTGTTTTTTTCCTGAGAAAAAAATGTCTTCGATGGGAAAACTTTTTAGCCCCTTTTTTCCCGTTCCCCAAAAATTGTAACTTCTGCATTTAAGTTTTGGAAAAGGGCCCCGGGAAATCGGCCCCAAAAGCAAATGGGTTACACTAGCATAAGGAAGCTTTCCCATGCGACCATGTACAAATCGAAACAAGTGAGAACAAATGGGCATTTTTTTTTTTCCCCAAAAATTTTTGTCGAATCCGGAACAAAAGGGGTTTTCCAAGCTATTTATCTAAAAAGAATGGGATGTTTTTTGATTTTGGTACATGTTCTCCTTGAAAAATTGCCCTCCCTTGCTACAAAAGGAGCCCTTTCTTTTCCACTTAGAACTTAAAAAACCCTTCGAGTTTAAAGGCTAAAAATTTCGAGCAGGGACTTTCCCAGAAAAAGGGCCCCTATGGGGACTATTTTTACGGGTAGAAGGCTAAAAAAGACAAATCTTTAAAATTTTTCCCTTTAAAAAGGGGGTTCGCCAACCAGAACACAATGAACACCCAGCTGTACCCTTTCAAAAATAAATTTTTTCACGGGGGGAAAATCTTAGGGCCCCTAAAGGAAACCCCAATTTTTACCCAAAACCCTCTTCCCTTTCCTTGAAGTTTAGACATGTTACCAGCCATCTAAACACCCCCGAAATTCGCACACCCCTCGGGCACATTGGATGCTGTGACTGCTTTTCCTGTCAAATAAGGGGAAACCAGACTGTACTTCTGGGCCCTCAAAAAGGGGAGTTAAGAAAACAGTGCAACAAAAATTGTATGTTTCTCTTAGAGTAGAGGTATTTCCTTTGAAATGGTCTCTATGGTCTATTTTCCCTGTTTGTCCCAAAAATACCCTTTTTCCCCTTAGAAGCCCGGAACTTTTCAAAAAAACCTTGGATTTCTTACAGAAACGAACTGCGCTTTAAAATGCGCTTTTTTGACTTTTTTTAATCATGGTGGCCTGTGAGAACCAACGGGAAATAAAGACTTTCACAGAGGCCCCCAACCCCAAAAATAACAAAATTTTTAATACCAGTTGTTTTTTTGCGAGATTAGAAGTGTTTTCACTGAAAAAAAATTTAGTTCCCACCAACCCGTTTTTTTTACGAAAGCCATCCCCCACTTGGTCTTGCAAGTAGCAGCATCAGGGCCTGCAAGGAATGCAGTACACACCTGGGGAAGCAGCTCTATGAGAATCCTTTACTACGGAAGCAAGGGAAAAAAAAAATCTGTACATTATATTTCCATACGTAGATTTAAGCAGAGCTGTACCACTCTGAGCGTCTCAGATGTTTTCTTTCCGTGAATTAAATTGTTTTACCATGAGACAACTTACACTCTCCATTTTCCACTTTCTGCGAAATTTCACTACTTCTCCACTTAGAGGCCTAGGAGAGTGACCTGTGCATCTGCTTCTACAAATGAACACCGTACTTTCCAGCTGGATGATTTTCTCTGTGACTATTACTACTGAAGCAAGTGAGAATAAACTGTCATTTTGGCTGTCATACACAGATTTATGCAATCCTAGCACAGATGAAATTCTAGCTGTTTTTCTTTGAGAATGGAAGCGTCCGGGCTTTGGACATGTTTACTTTGCTGATTGACCCACTTGCTACGAACACGGCTTTTTCTCCACTGGGATTCTTTTGAGGAATTACCAGAGAATCCGGCTCTATCATGAAGGCATTGCACAACCTTGAAGATTTATCTCTGTGAGAAAACCTGCTACTAGAGGGCTATGAAGGCAACTGTATATAAGGCTTCCATACACAGAGTAAACCTCACCCGTACACAACTGAGCATGTAGTTGCTATCTTTCATACAGGGAAGTCTGTTCACTTGAGACACTGTTATGTCTCGAACCAACTCATTTGTTGAAAGGGCCTTCCTCCATACTTAGAAGCTGAGACATTACCGTGAATCTGGGTCTTCATCTGACACGCAGCACACTTCCTATGAGATGCCTGAAAATGGGATAGTGTTTCAAATCACAGCATGTGTGAAGAGACTGTCCATGCTGCTTCCATACACAGAGTTAGGATAACTTGTATCAAATGAACAGCTAGCTGCTTTCGTGGTAGAATACAAGGAGTTCATTTGAAATGGCTTTAGAATGTCCATTTACCCCATTGCTATGAAAATGGCATTCTTCTGCTCTTAAATGCTTGGAACGATGACCAGAGACTCCAGGTCTTCCACAGAAATGAAGTACACTTCCTACCATACACATCTCCATGAGAATTCCTTTCCTTAAGGAAGCACGTGAAACCAAAGAGAAAGAATATTTCCCTACAGAGAGTTAAGCAACCTACATACAATGAATCATCTACCTGTTTCTTTCACAGGTGAGATGTGTTTCGCTAGCAAACAGCTTATTTTCTCCATGACCGTTTGGTACGAAATTGCATACTTTCTCACGAAATGCTTTGCAGAAAGGACCAGAGAAGCTGCGTCTACAAGAAAAGCAGCACACTTCCTCAGAGATTATTCTCTGGTTGACACGTTTGCTACTGGAAGAGCGTGAGAGCAAACTGACAGTACGGTTTCCATACACGTATCTAGCAGTGCTGACCGCACGTTGTCATCTACCTGCCCTTTCACCGAGAATAGATGTGATTTAACTAGCAGCAGCTTTTTCTAGGCAATTTGCCCGTGTGCTATGACAGTGTCATTCGTCGGCACTGTGTCTGTTGGATGTATCAGTGGAGAAAGTGTTTCTGCACCGACACGCTGTAACATCCTGAAGAAGCATCTCCATGAGAATTCTGTTATTGATGGAACCCTAGGGAACCCGCCGGACCTACTACTTCCATCCAGATATTTCAGCAAAACTGTACCAAACTGAACAGCTAGCGGCATTCTTCCTGGGAAGTAAACTGTTTTACCTGGGAACTTCTTTATGTTCTTCTTTTTCCCGCTTCGTACGAAATTGAACTCTTCTCCATTAGAGCTCAGAAGTGTGACCCGTGCATATGGCTTACAGCGTATGTGTGCACACTTCCATAGGGAAGCTTTTCCATGTGACCTCTGCTACTCTTGAAGGAAGTGAGAACAAACTGGACATTGGTTTTCCATACACAGATTTGTGCAATCCTGAACACAATTTGAACTTCCAGCTGCTTTCTCCCAGAGAATGGTAGTGTTCTGAGTTTGTGTATGTTTCCCATGCCAATTGACCCACTTGCTACCAATATGTCCTTCGTTACCACCTAGAAGCTTTAAAATCCTACCAGATTATCGTGCTACAAATCAGGAAGACCGGACTGGTCCTAGATGAAAGCAAATCTCTGAGACTACATTACTTGTAGAAGGTTACGAAGACAAACTCTTTGTAATGTTTCCGTACAGCAGAGTTAAGCCAACCAGGACACAACTGAAACATACAGCTGCTATCTGTCATTGAGTAGACGTGTTTTCCCTTGGCACAACCTTCTGAGCCCCAGGTAACCGATTTTCACCACCTGCTCCCTTCCTTTGCTCTTCGACGGTAGACCTGTTACCCGTCACCCTGCTTCGAACCTGAAATTCACCCCACTTCCTCACGGACGCTTGATTCTGTGACTCGCGTTTCCTGACCTAATCATGTGGGAACAGACTGTACATTCTGTGCCGTCAGACATACTTAAGCTCCCCAGTGCACATCTGAACTTGTAGCTGTTTCTCTTAGACTTAGAAGGATATTTGCCTGTGAAAATGCTGTACATGTTCTACTTTCCTACAATCTACTAAAATACCTTCCTTTCCCATTAGAAGCTCAGAACTATCCCAAGAGAATTCAGATCTTCCACGAAACGAAGTGCTCTTCTAAAGTAAGACATCTCTTTGTGACTTCTTGTTCTTATGGAGGCCTGTGAAAACCATCAGACATCATACTTTCCCAGAGAGCCTGAAGCAAACCCTATACAACTGATAACCTAGTTGCTTGTTTTCAGAGATTAGAAGTGCTTTCACCGACAACAACTTTATATTCTCCGCTACCCGCTTTGTACGCAACTACAGACCTTCTGCAACGAGAAGACTGAAATATACCAGAGATCCTGGCTCTACATCCTTCTAGTACACTTCCACCAAGATGCTTGTCTGTTTGGCACTTTGGCTATTCAATGAACTGAGGACACACTGAAAACTGCTTCTGACCACAGATTTAAAAAATCCTCAACACAACTCATCATGGACCTATTCTCTCTGGGAGAATAGGATTGTTTTCCTTTGAATAGCTTTCTGTTGCCAAATTCCCCGCTTGCTATGGAAATGGCATCCTCTTCACTTGGTATCTTGCACGTAGCACCAGAAAAAGGGTCCTGCAAAGAATGCAGGACACATTCTAAAGAAGCATCTCTATGCGAATTCCTTGCTTTGGTAGCCAGGGAAAAAAAAAAATCTTGTAGATAATATTCCAGACAGAGGTTTAAGCAACGCTGTTCCATTCTTAACTTCTAGATAGTTTCTTCTGGGATTAATTGTTTCACATTGAAACAACTTTACACTCTCCATTATCCCACTTTCTGCGACATTCACTACTTCTCCACTTAGAAGCCTAGAAAAGTCGCCAGTTCGTCTGCGTCTACCAAAGAAACACTGTACATGTCCATTTGGATGCTTTTCTTGTGAATTTTACGACTAAAGCAAGTGAGAAGAAACTGTAGTTTGGCTGCCATACACAGATTTAAGCAATCCTGAGCACAGATGATATTCTGGCTGCTTTATCTCAGAGAATGGAAGTGTTTAGATTAGTACAAGTTACGTTGACAACGGACCCGCTTGCTATGAACTTGACCTATTCTCCACTGAGATGCTTTGAGGTATTACCAGAGAATCCTGTTCTAAACTGAAGGAAGTGCACAACCTGGAAGATCATCTCGGTGAGAAAACATTTTCTTGTAGAGGGCTATGAAGACTAAGTGGTATAAGGCTTCCATACACAGGGTTAAGCCAACCTGTACAAACTGAGCATCTATCTGGGATCTTCATACAGTGGACGTGTGTTCACTTGAGACACTGTTCCATCTTCCAAGCCACCGATTTTTAAAAATTGCCTCCATCTGCACTTAGAAGCTGAGACATGTCCCCAGTGAATCTGGTCTCCGTCTGAAAGGCAGCACCCTTCCTACCAGATGCCTGAAAATGGACTTGTTTTCCAATCACAGCATGTGTGAAGAGACTGTCAATTCTGCTTCCATACGCAGAGTTAGGAGAACTGGTGTAAAACTGAGAGCTAGCTGCTTTTATTATAGAATAGAAGGGTTTTCATTGAAATGGCATTGTTGTCCATCACCTGCTCACTATGAAAATGTCATTCTTCGCTCTTAGTAGCTTGGAAATAGGACCAGAATCCAGTTCTTCCACAGAAATGAAGTACACTTCCTACCATAATCATCTCTTGAGAATTCTTTTACATATGGAAGCATGTGAAAACAATGAGAAAGAATTTTCCCTACAGAGACTTAAGCAAACCTACATACAACGGATCATCTACCTGCTTTCTTTCAGGATGAGCTGTGCTTCCTCTGGAAATGCTTCATTTTCTCCACTAAACCCATTTGGTACGAAATGACACACTCTCTGCCTTAAATGCTTGGAGAAAAGGACCATAGAGGTTGTGTCTACAGACAAAAGCAGCTCATCTTTCTCAGAGATTCTACTCTACTTGACATGTTTGCTACTCGAAGCGTGTGAGAGCAGACGGACAATACTGCTTCCATACACATATCTAAACTGTCCGGAACACAAGCGGTCATCGACCTGCCCCTTCGCCAGAACAGATGTGTTTTTACTTGAAAGAGCTCTATATAGGCAATATGCCTGCGTGCCACGACAACGTCATTTCTCTGTAAAGAGTCTGTTAGAAATATGAACGGAGATGTGTTTCTGCACACGACACGCTGTACACATCCTGAAGAAGCATCTCCATGAGAACTCTGTTATTGGTGGAACCCTGGGGCAAAAACCAGGACCTGGTACTTCCATACAGAGATTCAGCCAAACTGTACAAAACTCAACATCTAGCTGTTTTCTTCCTGAGAATTAAACTGTCTTCGATGGGAATAACTTTTAGTCTCCATTTTCCCGCTTCGCACGAATTGTAATCTTCTGCCTTAGAGCTTGCAAATGTGACCCGTGAATCTGGCTCTACAAGCGAATGTGTGTACACTAGCATAAGGAAGCTTTCCCATGCGACCACTGCTACTCATCGAAAACAAGTGAGAACAAACTGGACATTTGTTTTCTATACACAGATTTGTCGAATCCTGAACACAAGTGAATTTCCAGCTATTTATCTCAAAGAATGGGGTGTTCTGACTTTGTACATGTTTCTCCTTGACAATTGACCTGCTTGTGCTACGAAGGAGTCCTTCTTTTCCACTTAGAAGCTTGAAATCCTTCGAGATTATCGGCTTACAATCAGAGCACTGGACTCTTCCCAGAACAAGCATCTCTATGAGACTACAATTACGGGTAGAAGGCTACAAAGACAAACTCTTTGAAATGTTTCCATAGAAAGAGTTCAGCCAACCAGGACACAAATGAACAGCCAGCTGCTATCTTTCAACGAATAGAAATGTTTTCACTTGGGACACTCTTATGGCCCTCAGGTAACCAATTTTAGCAAAATGCCTCTTCCCCTTTCCTTAAAAGCTTCGACATGTTCCCAGTCCATCTAGAACTACACCCGAAATTCGACACACTTCCTCGGGCACACTTGATGCTGTGACTCGCGTTTCCTGATCAAATCATGTGGGAACAGACTGTACTTTCTGGCCCTCACACAGAGTTAAGCTACCAGTGCACCTCTGAACTTGTATCTGCTTTCTCTCTTTGCTTAGAGGTATATTCCTTTGAAATGGCTCTCTATTGTCTTCTTTCCTGCTTTGTACAAAAATCCTTCCTCTCCCGTTAGAGCACGGAACTATCACAAAACATTGGAGTCTTCACAGAAACGAACTGCGCTTCTAAAATGCGCATCCTTTTGACTTATTTTAATCATGGTAGCCTGTGAGAACCAAAAGAATATCAGACTTTCACAGAGAGACTGAAGCAAACCTATACACAATTGATCACCTAGTTGCTTTTTTGCAGAGATTAGAAGTGTTTTCACTGAAAACAACTTTAGCTTCTCCACCAACCCGCTTTGTACGAAATGACAGACCTTCTGCAATGAGAAGCCTGAATTCTTACCCGAGAGTCTGGATCATCATCCAGATAGTACTCTTCCACAAAGATGCTTCTCTGTTTGGCACTTTGGCTATTCCAATGAACATGAGGACACACTGAAAATTCTGCTTCCATGCCCTGATTTGAAAAATCCTCAACACAACTGACCATGGACCTCTTCTCTCTGGGAGAATAGGAGTTGCTTTCCTTTGAAATAGCTTATATTGTCAAATTCCCCGCTCGCTATGAAATGCCATCCCCTCCACTTGGTATCTTGCAAGTAGCAGCATACAATGGGATCCTGCAAAGAAATGCAGTACACAACCTGGGGAAGCAGCTCTATGAGAAATCCTTTACTACGGAAGCCAAGGGAAAAAAAAATCCTGTACATTATATTTCCATACGTAGGATTTAAGCAGAGCTGTACCACTCTGAGCGTCTAGATGTTTTCTTTCCGTGAATTAAATTGTTTACCATGAGACAACTTTACACTCTCCATTTTCCACTTTCTGCGAAATTTCACTACTTCTCCACTTAGAGGCCTAGGAGAGTGACCTGTGCATCTGCTTCTACAAATGAAACACCGTACTTTTCCAGCTGGATGATTTTCTCTGTGACTATTACTACTGAAGCAAGTGAGAATAAACTGTCATTTTGGCTGTCATACACAGATTTATGCAATCCTAGCACAGATGAAATTCTAGCTGTTTTCTCTTTGAGAATGGAAGCGTCCGGGCTTTGGACATGTTTACTTTGCTGATTGACCCACTTGCTACGAACACGGCCTTTTTCTCACTGGGATTCTTTGAGGAATTACCAGAGAATCGGCTCTAATCATGAAGGCATTGCACAACCTTGAAGATTTATCTCTGTGAGAAAACACTGCCTACTAGAGGGCTATGAAGGCAAACTGTATATAAGGCTTCCATACACAGAGTAAACCTCACCCGTACACAACTGAGCATGTAGCTGCTATCTTTCATACAGGGGAAGTCTGTTCACTTGAGACACTGTTATGTCCTCGAACCAACTCATTTGTTGAAAAGGGCCCTTCCTCCATACTTAGAAGCTGAGACATATTACCCGTGAATCTGGGTCTTCATCTGACACGCAGCACACTTCCTATGAGATGCCTGAAAATGGGATAGTGTTTCAAATCACAGCATGTGTGAAGAGACTGTCCATGCTGCTTCCATACACAGAGTTAGGATAACTTGTATCAAAATGAACAGCTAGCTGCTTTCCGTTGGTAGAATACAAGGATGTTCATTTGAAATGGCTTTAGATGTCCATTTACCCCATTGCTATGAAATGCATTCTTCTGCTCTTAAATGCTGGAACGATGACCAAGACTCCAGGTCTCCACAGAAATGAAGTACACTTCCTACCATACACATCTCCATGAGAATTCCTTTCCTTAAGGAAGCACGTGAAAACAAAGAAAAGAATATTTCCCTACAGAGAGTTAAGCAAACCTACTACATGAATCATCTACCTGTTTTCTTTCAGAGTGAGATGTGTTTTCCGCTAGCAACAGCTTTATTTTCTCCACTGACCCGTTTGGTACGAATTGCATACTTTCTCCACGAAATGCTTTGCCGAAGGACCAGAGAAGCTGCGTCTACAAAGAAAAGCAGCACACTTCCTCAGAGATTATTCTCTGGTTGACACGTTTGCTACTGGAAGAGCGTGAAGCAAACTGACAGTACGGTTTCCATACACGTATCTAAGCAGTGCTGAACGCACGTTTGTCATCTACCTGCCCTTTCACCGAGATAGATGTGATTTAACTAGCAGCAGCTTTTTCTGGCAATTTGCCCGTGTGCTATGACAGTGTCATTCGTCGGCACTGTGTCTGTTGGATGATCAGTGGAGAATATGTTTCTGCACCCGACACGCTGTACACATCCTGAAGAGCATCTCCATGAGAATTCTGTTATTGATGGAACCCTTTGGAACCCGCCGGGACCTACTACTTCCATCAGATATTTCAGCAAAACTGTACCAAACTGAACAGCTAGCGGCATTCTTCCTGGGAAAAGTAAACTGTTTTACCTGGGAACTTCTTTATGTTCTTCTTTTTCCCGCTTCGTACGAAATTGAACTTCTTCTCCAATTAGAGCTCAGAAGTGTGACCCGTGCATATGGCTTTACAAGCGTATGTGTGCACACTTCCATAGGGAAGCTTTTCCATGTGACCTCTGCTACTCTGAAGGAAGTGAGAACAAACTGGACATTGGTTTTCCATACACAGATTTGTGCAATCCTGAACACAATTTGAACTTCCAGCTGCTTCTCCCAGAGAATGGTAGTGTTCTGAGTTTGGTATGTTTCCCATGCAATTGACCCACTTGCTACCAATATGTCCTTCGTTACCCCTAGAAGCTTTAAAATCCTACAGATTATCGTGCTACAAATCAGAAGACGGACTGGTCCTAGATGAAGCAAATCTCTGAGACTACATTTACTTGTAGAAGGTTACGAAGACAAACTCTTTGTAATGTTTCCGACGCAGAGTTAAGCCAACCAGGACACAACTGAACATACAGCTGCTATCTGTCATTGAGTAGAAGTGTTTTCACTTGGCACAACCTTATGAGCCCCAGGTAACCGATTTTCACAACATCCCTTCCTTTGCTCTTAGAAGGTAGACATGTTACCAGTCAACCTGCTTCGAACCTGAAATTCAACACACTTCCTCACGGACGCTGATTCTGACTCGCGTTTCCTGACCTAATCATGTGGGAACAGACTGTACATTCTGTGCCGTCAGACATACTTAAGCTCCCCAGTGCACATCTGAACTGTAGCGCTTTCTCTTAGACTAGAAGGATATTGCTGTGAAAATGCTGTGACATGTTCTACTTCCTACAATCTATAAATACCTTCCTTCCCATTAGAAGCTCAGAACTATCCCAAGAGAATTCAGATCTTCCACAGAAAACGAAGTGCTCTTCTAAAGTAAAGCATCTCTTTGTGACTTCTTGTTCTATGGAGGCCTGTGAAAACCATCGAACATCATACTTTCCCAGAGAGCCTGAAGCAAACCCTTATACAACTGATAACCTAGTTGCTTGTTTTCAGAGATTAGAAGTGCTTTCACCGACAAACAACTTTATTCTCCGCTAACCCGCTTTGTACGCAACTACAGACCTTCTGCAACGAGAAGACTGAAATATTACCAGAGATCCTGGCTCTACATCCTCTAGTACACTTCCACCAAGATGCTTGTCTGTTTGGCACTTTGGCTATTCAAATGAACTGAGGACACACTGAAAACATGCTTCTGACCACAGATTTAAAAATCCTCACACAACTCATCATGGACCTATTTCTCTGGGAGAATAGGATGTTTTCCTTTGAAATAGCTTTCTGTTGCCAAATTCCCCGCTTGCTATGGAAATGGCATCCTCTTCACTTGGTATCTTGCACGTAGCACCAGAAAAAGGGGTCCTGCAAAGAAATGCAGGACACATTCTAAAGACAGCATCTCTATGCGAATTCCTTTGCTTTGGTAGCCAAGGGAAAAAAAAAATCTTGTAGATAATATTTCCAGACAGAGTTTAAGCAACGCTGTTCCATTCTTAACTTCTAGATAGTTTCTTTCTGGGAATTTAATTGTTTCACATTGAAACAACTTTACACTCTCCATTATCCCACTTTCTGCGACATTTCACTACTTCTCCACTTAGAAGCCTAGAAAAGTCGCCAGTTCGTCTGCGTCTACCAAAGAAAACACTGTACATGTCCATTTGGATGCTTTTCTTTGTGAATTTTACGACTAAAGCAAGTGAGAAGAAACTGTAGTTTTGGCTGCCATACACAGATTTAAGCAATCCTGAGCACAGATGAATTCTGGCTGCTTTATCTCAGAGAATGGAAGTGTTTAGACTTAGTACAAGTTTACGTTGACAACGGACCCGCTTGCTATGAACTTGACCTATTCTCCACTGAGATGCTTTGAGGTATTACCAGAGAATCCTGTTCTAAACATGAAGGAAGTGCACAACCTGGAAGAATCATCTCGTGAGAAACATTTTCTTGTAGAGGGCTATGAAGACTAAGTGGATATAAGGCTTCCCTACAGAGACTTAAGCAAACCTACATACAACGGATCATCTACCTGCTTTCTTTCAGGGATGAGCTGTGCTTCCTCTGGAAATGCTTCATTTTCTCCACTAACCCATTTGGTACGAAATGACACACTCTCTGCCTTAAATGCTTGGAGAAAAGGACCATAGAGGTTGTGTCTACAGACAAAAGCAGCTCACTTTCTCAGAGATTCTACTCTACTTGACATGTTTGCTACTCGAAGCGTGTGAGAGCAGACGGACAATACTGCTTCCATACACATATCTAAACTGTCCGGAACACAAGCGGTCATCGACCTGCCCCTTCGCCAGAACAGATGTGTTTTTACTTGAAAGAGCTCTATATAGGCAATATGCCTGCGTGCCACGACAACGTCATTTCTCTGTAAAGAGTCTGTTAGAAATATGAACGGAGAATGTGTTTCTGCACACGACACGCTGTACACATCCTGAAGAAGCATCTCCATGAGAACTCTGTTATTGGTGGAACCCTGGGGCAAAAACCAGGACCTGGTACTTCCATACAGAGATTTCAGCCAAACTGTACAAAACTCAACATCTAGCTGTTTTCTTCCTGAGAATTAAACTGTCTTCGATGGGAATAACTTTTTAGTCTCCATTTTCCCGCTTCGC
The DNA here is from genome assembly GCA_023783475.1 of Daubentonia madagascariensis. NCBI lineage: Eukaryota > Metazoa > Chordata > Mammalia > Primates > Daubentoniidae > Daubentonia > Daubentonia madagascariensis. Next base: position 432 of record JAKFHU010001468.1, on the reverse strand, counting down.
ACGAAATTGTAATCTTCTGCACTTAGAGCTTGCAAATGTGACCCGTGAATCTGGCTCTACAAGCGAATGTGTGTACACTAGCATAAGGAAGCTTTCCCATGCGACCACTGCTACTCATCGAAACAAGTGAGAACAAACTGGACATTTGTTTTCTATACACAGATTTGTCGAATCCTGAACACAAGTGAATTTCCAGCTATTTATCTCAAAGAATGGGAGTGTTCTGACTTTGTACATGTTCTCCTTGACAATTGACCTGCTTGCTACGAAGGAGTCCTTCTTTTCCACTTAGAAGCTTGAAAATCCTTCGAGATTATCGGCTTACAAATCAGAGCACTGGACTCTTCCCAGAACAAGCATCTCTATGAGACTACATTTACGGGTAGAAGGCTACAAAGACAAACTCTTTGAAATGTTTCCATAGAAAGAGTT
>JAKFHU010001467.1:600000-781081 GCA_023783475.1 Daubentonia madagascariensis | reverse complement strand
CCCCTAGTCCTTTGGAACTAGCTATAATCAGAGTTCCTATCAGGTTGATATTGCTAGAATTTCTCACAGAATCAGAAGGTACTTTATTATGCTACTGATTTATTATAAAGATATTATAAGAATATAATGAACAATCAGATGAAGAGGGACATAGGGCTAGGTCTGGAAGAATTCTGAGCACAGAAGCTTTTGTCCCTGTGTGGTTTGGGGGTGCAACACCATCCTGGCACCTGGATGTGTTCCACAACCCCAAAGCTCTCTGAACCCCGCCATTTAGGGGTTGTTAAGAAGGATCCCATTACTGAGTCATAGCTGACTAAATCCCTGGTCCTGTGTGAGTGAATTCAATCTTCAGCTTCTCTCCCCTCTCTGGAAGTCTGGGGGTAGAACTGAAAGTTCCCACCCTCTAATCATGTGATTGGTTCCTCTGGCAAAAAGCCCCCTTCTTGAAGCTATCTAGGGACCCACGAAGAGTCACCTTATTAGTATAAACTCAGGTGTGGTTGAAAGGGGCTGATTGTGGAACAAAAGATGCTCCTTTCACCCCTATCCCTCAGGAAATTACAAAGGTTTTAGGAGTTCTGTGACAGGAACTGGGACAAAGACCAAATATTAATATATATTTCATATTATACCACAAGGGATTATAGGCAAAATGGTAAGCACACCTATGAATAGATAGATTTGGACTTATATCTCTGTTTAAACCCCTAATAGCTCTGTAATTACCTAATCTTTATAAGGTTAATAATATCTACCTCACTGAGTCTTTACAAATATTGGAAAAAATGTAAAAAGACTTCACATAGATTAGGTACCCTCAATGGCAGACATTATTCTGAACAGTTAACATATATGTATAACACACATGTATATAGTCATTCCTTTGAATCCAAGAATTCCACATCCATGAATTCAACTAACTTTGGTTCAAAAATATTAAAAGTATTTCCATAGCATTTTCATTGTATTAGATATTATAAGTAATCTAGAGATGATTTAAAGTATATGGGAGGATGTAGGTAGGTTATATGCAAATATTACACCATTTTATATAAGGGACTTTATCGTCATCGAATTTTGGTATCCACAGGGGGTCTTGGAACCAATCCCCTTTGGATACTGAGGAGTGACTGTATAACAATATAAATAATTAACAAAACAAGATGGCAATCAACATACATAACAATAAACAATAAAAAAATTTAACAAAATAATATGATAATTAGCTAAAAATAAAAACAGAACATATTTTCTCTTCATCTTGGTCTGGAAAATAGTGTATAAGTATACTCATGTCAGATTTCCACCTACCTTGAGTTCAAACAATATTAGAACAAAAATGACATTCCAAATAGCCTGCCCTCCAAAATCAATTTTGATATATTTAAACTTGTTTTTCCTCCTCAGAAACGACTAGAGTCTCTAAGTTTGCCCCTGTTTCCCTGTAAAACAACAGCAGTTTTCTAATACAATGTGCCTGAGAGCATTCTTCACACTTTATTCCTCAGTGTGTAAATAAGTGGATTCAGTATAAGAGTAACTACAGTGTAAAAGAGAGCTATGAACTTGCCCTGCTCATGAGAGTTGCTCTTGGCCAGCTGGAGATACATGAAGATGATGCTCCCATAAAACAGGGACACAACTGCCATGTGGGAAGAGCAGGTGTTGAATGCCTTTCTCTGCCCTTCCACTGACCTGATCTTCAACACAGCCTGGGCAATGTGGCCGTATGAGACCAGGATGAGCCCCAGAGGCGAGACAACAAAGATAAAGCTAGCCAATTACATCTCCACCTCATTGAGGCTGGTGTCCACACAAAGCCAGTTGCATAATGAGGGGCATCTCACAAAAGAAGTGGTCGATGAGATTGTTCCCACACAGTGGTAGAAGCATGGTGAGTGTGGAGCCCACCATGCTAGTGGTCAGATCCCCCAGCCACAAGGTGACCGCCAGGCCGAGGCAAAGCTGTGGATGCATAATGGCAGTGTAGTGGACTTGCCTGCAGATGGCAAGGTAGTGGTCGTAGGACATGATGGCCAGAAGCACACAGTCAGTTGCCCCCAGCCAATGGGAGATATAGAACTGGACCACACACCCGCCATAGCTTATGGTTTTCTGTGGTCCCCAGAGGTTAACCAGGAGTTGTGGGACAATACTTGTGGTGAAGCTAATGTCCAGGAAGGAGAGGTTGGCAAGGAAGAAGTACATAGGTGTGTGGAGATGCACATCCATACAGGAGACCAGAACAATGATGCCATTGCCCAAGACAGACACCACATAAAATCCCGAGACAACTGTGAAGAGGATGGGTTCTAGTGAAGGTCGAGCAGAGAAGCCCAGGAGTTCAAAGACTTCTGGAGAACTTACGTTGGCTGTTTCCATCATAACATATAGCTGAGAGTGGGGCAGAAAGGCCACTCTGCGGGTGGGAGAAAGGGCACGGGGCATGAGACATGAAGTAATTACATCAGACGGCAAACATTAGAAATAAATTGTATACCCATTGCTCTCAAAAGCATTCACCCACTGCTCCATGGATGGCATTGCATTACCTTCCTGAAGGCCAATTTGAAATGTATGATAAAAACAAAACTGGGGGATGTGCATAGTCTGGGGAAAAAATGGACAATCACACAAAATCTTTAGCACTGTTTTTTTTTTTTTCTAATTGAAATATTACTTATAGTAGCAGCCTCTGGATTCAACCTAGATGTTTAGTGATGACATGTTAGTTGAGTACAGGGTGTTGTTTCATGTGATGAGCCACATGCAGGCTTTAAAATTGTGCCTTCTCAAATCCCACAGTCATCAGCACATTTTTGTTTTGTCATTAAATTACCCAGATTTTCATCACTTCTTACACCACCTCTGCTACTACCAATATGGCCCATCCTGCCATCATCTAGCGCCTGAATTTCGATCTAAAATCTGAACTTGTCTCCCTGTGGAAGCTCCCTTGTTCCCTTTCCAAGTATTCTCAACAGAATGTTGGGGCTCAAAAAACGATATACCAAAATGAAAGCCTCTGAGGCAGAAGTTTCTCCCTGGCCTCCTCTTGCCTTTTTGTCCCTGGCCCTCATTCTCCCCCAAGACTAACCATAGAAACTAGAATCCCTCTTCTTTAAGGCCGGTCATAAAAACCAGAACCCCTTTTCTCCAAAGCCAGCTGTAAAACCTAAAAATATTACTTTAACTTTCCCCCTGTCTTTCTGTGTAAAAATTGGCCATAAAGAAATTATCTGACCTACCTTGTTTGACTGTGGGTCAAAAGACCCCCATCACAGAGAGGCCCCTGCCCCATACCCAGAAGGAAGGAATACTGCACAGAGAGGCCAAGAAGATTCTAGACAGGCAGGCCTTGCTGGGTTTCCCCACTCAGTCTATCAGCATTAGATCATACCCTTTGTCCAATCATATTTCTACATGGCTGTCCATAATTTGTTGAACCTAAGAATAAAAACCGGCAGTTTCCCCTGTATCTTTGAGTCTTCATGCTGAAGGCTCCCGTGTCACATAAAACCATGATCAAATAAATTTGGACACCTTTTGTCCTATTCATCTGCTTTTCGTCAGATTATTTTTAGCGAACCTTCAGAGGGCAAAAGGGAAATTTTCCCTCACCCCTACAGAAGCAATCAGAGGATTACACTGAGATGTAATATGATCATATTGCTCTGCTACTCAACACTCCCAGTGTCTTGGTACACAGCTTGCAGGTGCTACTTCCCATACTTTCAGTGCTCCCTCCAGAATATCCACAATGCCACTTTCTCACCTCCTTCAGGCCATTTTTCAAAAGTCACCTTCTAACTAAGACCCTCCCTCATCGTGTTATATAATATCAAAAATTCTCACAGGTCCCTTCTCTTTCTTTCCTGAGTTATTTTTATACACTGTACTTATCACCTTGTAACAAATACACTACTCTTTTTTTCTTATGTTTGCTACCCGTCTCGCTCCACTAGATTATAAATTCCATGGAACTGCGGTTTTCTGACTATTTTGTTTACTTTTGGGTCTCCAGCGCCTAGCCCAATGTCTGATACACAGCAGTTCCTTAATCACACCATCTTACTTGAAAACCCTTCACTATGATCTACTTGACTCTGAGTAAATATCCCATGTTGTTATAACATTCCATGAGGCTCTATACTTGCTGTGTCTTCACCCCCTATATCTATTACCTCTCTGATTGTATTTCCTACTACTTCCCAAATTCCTCCCTGACTGCAGCTCCAGGGGCCTCCTTGTTGTTCCTCAAACATACCAGGCACTCACTTACTTACCATTGTTGGAGTTCAGAAAACAATACCCCAAAATGAAGGCCTTAGAAACAAAACTTTTTCTCTGAACTTCTCCTTTTCTCCTGCCTCTCAGTCCCATTCTTCCCTGAGGCTAGTGTCAATGGAAAAGAGCCCAAACTCTGTAAAATAATTTAGAGGTTTATTCTGAGCTGAAGATGTATGACCATGGCTGGGAGAGCCATGCCCAAGAAGCCTTGAGCAAGTGGACTCAGCGTGGTTGGGTTACAGTTTGGTTTTATACATTTCAGGGAGATAGGAATTACATGTAAAGTTATAAATCAATACATGAAAGGTGTACATTGGGTTGGCCTGAAAAGGCAGGACATGTGGAAGTGTGGAATTACAGGTTATAGGTGGGTTTAAAATTCTTTGATTTGTAATTGGTTAAAGAAATGAAACCTTGTCTAAAGGCTTGGAATGTTTTAAGTTAAGATAAGGAAGTCTGTTAATCAGAGACAAGCCACTGGAAATACATTCAGACTCAAGTGATCTATTAAATAAATTGATGACCTGCAGGATGGTTTAAGCTTTGTCTTGTACAGGCTTAGGGCTGTTAATGACTTACAAATGATATCTCCAAGAAGGGAGGGAGGCATGTCTGACCTCCCTTCTCATGGCCAGCAGCTCAGCTTTAAGATATTTCTGGGGTCCCCTTGGCAAACAGTGGGTCCATTCAGTCAGCTGAAGGGGCTTAACATTTTATTTTAGTTCACAGTTTCCCCCTTTTTGGCCAAGATCTGCCAGAGGCAGCATCAATGGCCAAACTTTCATTTTGTCCCATCATTGCCAAAGGGGTGTGGCTACCTGCCCTCAGTCCATCCGGGCCCTCGGTGGGACCTTGTGGCCAAGGAGACTTAAGAGCCACAAAACAAGGCTCACAGCCAATTAAATGTTATAGGCTAGATGGGACTGGAGGTGGACAGGCACCCATCAACCCCTTAAAACCTAGGTAACATAAGAGTAAAAACCAAAATGTCAAAGGCAAGTTTACAAAATTAACTTACTCATAAATGTTGAGCTACTGTAATCTTGGGTTTAGTTGCAGACTTGTAGCAATTTGTTTTGTACAACATAAACACTGTTAACCATTTAAGCTAAGGAATTTAGAGACTTAAGTTATATAGCAATTTTTTTTGCAGTCACTTTAATAATTTTGTCCTAAGGTGGCCAATAAATTTCTTATTATATGTCTATTTGCATAAACTCCATAACTGGGAACAACTATACCCAGGAAGCTCTGTAACCAGATATCTTGATATCCTGTCTGTAATTTTCTCTTAAGTCTATGGGAAGCAGGAAATTCTTTACGGTTGGGATGGATGTCTGGACCACATGACCCCAAAAGGCAAAGGCTTTCATTTAGAATTTGTTTAGGCATCTGTGTGCCAATCCTTGATCTGGAGGGTCTGAACTAATTCCATCCCTTGAAATTGGCCCTTACAATCTCACATGCCCCCTTTTCTGTGATAGTCCCTGGGCCAAGAGGGAGGATGTTTCTAGTTTTAGTAGCAGGGTATTGGCAATGGAGAATAGTTTGAGGCCAGCAGAACTGAACAGTTTTTAAATCCTGGAGATATCAGGTAAGTTTTGCTATTTACTTAATACTTGATTATGGAAAACAAAGCAAAAAGAATCAGTAATGTTTTAAATAAAAAGTCATAAAAATATTTTAGTTCTTTCCATGACTTTTTCTTAAAGATTGTAGCTGATTATAAACTGTTGTTTGAGAAGAATCAAAGTAAAATAATAATTGTTTGTGGATGATAAAAGTCTTAAGTGGTAGTTAAAGATGCAGAGGAGATTTGGTTATTTCTGGAGCATATGACAATTTAGCATAATAATTATAATTATTATTGATAATACATACCAAGACTTATTAGAATTTTAGGAATCTCATACAGCTTTGGAACAGAGATTCATTATATATTATATAATATATATATATATAACATATTATATATTATACAATATATAATACACACACAAATATAATGCCAAGAAAGTTAAACACCATATATTTGACAATGCTTTCTGTATGGTTTTAACCTACCAAATAAGTCTGATATGTCTTTCTTGAACTTTTAGTAGCTCTATTATTAAAAAGCTAGCTTGAGGTTAAAAGGACTGAATTTAGAATTTTCCTTTTAGGAAATTTGTCAAATATTAAAGTTTAAAACATTTGCTAGAAATAAAATCATGTCACTGTAAAATGATGATTGTTTATTTAACTGAGAATCACAGTCATCAAAAGACTTTAAAGGCAATATAGGAAGTTATATGGGTGTAAACCTTAACCATTTTAAAGTTTAGTTTTTCTAGTTCTTTAAAAACACAGGTTAACCCTGTGTTGTCTTTATTAGGTTTTGAAAGCATAAAATCTTTGTTTCTTCTAGGCCAGTTACCCAAAAGGTAAAGAAAAATCTGTAGTGTGATTGCTTTTTTGTTTGTTTTTTATGCGAAGCCCATTTAGATAACTTTGAAGTCAAACCTGATGAAAAGGGTGCTTAAATTAATCAGACACAGAAAGAGCATGTCCAGAGTCATGAGTGTACAGTATATTATAGAGGAATGTGAGTAAGAACAACTAGTACCTTGAATAGGGGAACAAATGACTCTTAGCAAGAGCATGATAAGTTTTCTGACCATATTAAATAATTCAGACATATTAAGAAAGGTTAGCAATATAGTATTAAGTTATATTGGAAGAAAACATTGTATTCTTAAACCTTTAAGATAAAAATGTTCTAACATCAGGCCATAACAACAGACATAGAACCAGAAGGGGAAAAAAAAAATTACAGGAGCTGACTAAAAGTTAAAGGTGAGAATTACCATCCCAACTGTTTTAAAGGGAGAAAAAGCTGAAATTAGTAAGCCATAGAAGAATTTGAGTATTTAAGATATAAGTCCCAGAAAATTTTTTTTAATTAAGAAGGCAACAGGTTATAGAATTAAAATTAATGTCATGTAATTTCATTAAGAGCAAATTATATTTTTAAAAACTTTGTTTTAACTAAAATTTTTCTTTTTTAATTATAGTCAACTTGATCATATACAAAAGTCCTTCAAAAATTCCCTTCTATGAACACTATCCTGACTTGCACAGACCATCTACAACATACTTAAGCTTTCTGTTTTGTCCTAAATTTCCCTTTTCTTAAATAACCAGTTATTTTATTTTAGGACAAAAATTTACCACATAAGATTCTTTATCATACAACATTATTCTCCTTTCTGTTTAACCTTTCTTACCAAAAATATATTTTTATATTCATAGCCTTTTTTATATCTCCCTCTCTTACTCTACTAGTTCCTTTCTATCTTGTTTTTATTTTCTTCCTAAATCTATATTTTGAATCAGCATTTAAATAACCTCCAAATTAGACAAAATTATATTATATATAATTTTTAATAACACATTTTATGCCTCCTTTATAATTTTCCTTATCAAAAACATATCCTATTCTTAGATACACTTTATATATAGATTCACATGTATTGAGTAGAATTCTTATTTTTAGTAACATTAAATTTTAGTGAAAACCTAAGAAGCAGGAAATCATGAATTGCCTGTCATATATCAGTATTTTATAGATGAGAACCATTTTATAATTTTTAAGAAAACATGTTTTCTTATAATGTATTTTATTTTGTTAATTGGAAATGACCCAAACATTTAATAAGTGTCTTTTATTTAATATAATGAAACTTTAAGGTTCTAAATCATATAAAAATTTTATTTGTAAGTATTTATCCCATTTATACTTACCTAATTTACCTTTTTATTTATTTATCTTAGCAGTATACTTAGATTCCAGTTATTATTTTAAGGTATTTTCTGTTACCCAGTTTTATACCCTGTAAATTAGATATATAACACAGACCAGGAATCAAAATATAGTTTTAATTACTGCTTTTGCACTCAAAAAATCCTATCAAGAAAACAAACATGAGTATTCTAGTAAGACTTGCTATTTTGAACAATGTAACATCTTTTCTAAGTTTTATAAATATAGCAGAAGTTTTAAAATACATCCTGTTTAAAGGTGTTAACTAATTTGATCCCTCCAAAACACCAACATTCCAAAACAAAATCTATTGACATTGTAGGGATCAAAAGTCCCTGGCCTCCCAAAGTTTAGCCAAACTATAGGGAGCAAAGGCCCCTGGCCCACAAACGTTCACTGAAAAATCACTTACATAAGGCAGATTGAAGTATAAGAGGAAAATTACAATTTATATATGGAACCCTTCAGAATGAAAACTCAAAGATACAGGGGAAATTGTCCATTTTCATGCTTAAGTTGAACAAAGTATGGACAGCCCAGGAGAGATATGATTGAATATAAAGGGTATGATCTAATGCTAACAGGCTGAGTGGTGGAACCTAGTAAGACCTTTCTGTCTAGATTCTGTTTGGATTCTCTGAGTGTTCATTCCTTCCTTCTGGGTGTGGGCACGGCCCTTTCTGGAATGGAGGTTTTATAGTGAAACAAAAAAGGTCAGATAATTACTTTATGGCCAGTTTTTTACATAGGGTAATTTTAGGTTTTATGGCTGGCTTTCAGAAAAAGGGGTTCTGGTGTTTATGACCTGCCTTGGGGGAGAGGGATTCTGATTTCTATGTCTAGCTTCAGGGAAGAGTGGGACCAAAAGGCAGCAGGACAAGAGAAGGTCAGAGAACTTTTGCTTCTGAGGCCTTCATTTCAGGGTGATTTTCTGAGTCCCATCAACATGGTATCACCTAACTGTAGACTGAAAATACCTTCAGCACCAATCCTTAGCACCTCAAATGATGACACAAAGTTCTAACTTTTTTTATATGAGAATCAAGATTAAGCTATTTTAAAAACAATCTAAGTAGTCTCAAAACATTTTCCAACTTGAGTGTAAACTTGAGTACATGTAATACTTTCAAAGCCTAAGACTGTTTTGAGATTTTCTTTGGATTTTAAATAAAAATATTGTTTATCTTAAAATAAACCACTATACAAAAATTAACAGCTTAGGTATTATTTTTTCCCTAGGCAAAAACTTTGCTATGGCAACATAATGTACACATAACTGGCTAGCTTGTAAAGAGTAGGACAAATCAAGAGTGGGCAAGACCAAAGGGAAAACTAAAGCTTCCAATTTAAGCTCTTGTAACTAAGATTTCTAGGATAGCTTTGAATCCCTAACAGTACTGTTAATATCATATGATAGAAAGAATGAGTTAGAAACACATTTTTTGTGTACCTTTCCACACACATTGAAAGCAGTGGAAGAAACTGCATATGCAACTAGGATTCAGAGACCAAAACCAAAACATTTTCATAAACCTTTGACCATAAGTTTCTGTTTTTGTGCTCCTATTTAGTTGATGTTTTATTTATTCTAATTTACTGACACATTTTTGTTTAGACATGCTGACATTTTTACCTAATTAAGAAACTTAAAGTTAAACACATGGGTTTTTTTTTTTGTTGATAACTCAGGAGATTTAGCTATTATCATTAGACCAAAAATATTAAATTTGCCTTACTTATCAAAAGTCATAAAAACTCAGATGATTTTGTCTTTGGCTGGGTTTGTAATTTTATAACCTTTGTGTCAAACATTGACACCTTAAGAACATAAAAATGTCCAGTAAAACCGAGGCCAAAAAGGTATGCTGACAATTTGAAAATGTTTTTATTCTTACTTTACCAATACTATTTTTTTCTTTTCAATAACCCACCTTGTTTATCAAAGATTACTAAATTCACGTGAACTAGAAAAGCATTTGGGTTTGTTAAATTAATTTATGAGCATTCCCTTATTTATATGCCAGTCTGGAACCATGTGGGCACAACATATAATACATGTACGTATACAAAACATATCTAAATATATACACTCACATGCACATGCACACAAAGTTCTAATAAATTTTACCTCAGAACTCTAGCCATATGATAATAATACAAACTCACCAGTTTACAAAAGATGACTGGATCCAAATTTCTTCTGACAAAACTGGAACTTGTTCACATGGCTAAACTTTGGTTGCCCTAATAGATAATCTAATTATGCCTGTGGAGCAAAGTTTTGGGTAAAGCAGTTTCCATGGCAGTTTGACTTTTAAAAACTTCTTTTACCCTTTTTTTCTTCAGTTTAAAATGAGTTTTCAAAGTATACATTTTAGCTAAAACTGGCTGCAAGATATCCAAGTTGCCTTGAATTAGTAATATCATAAACATTGAGTTTATCTCAACATTAGTAGAAAAGGTTAGCAAGCTCAGAGTAGGCAGAAAAGAAAATAGATAGAGAGCTTAAGAGACTCAACATTTTAACTTATATTGGCAGGTTGACCATTTGAGCTCTGAGTTTTCCTTCATGTAATTTGCCCTTCAGTTAAAATGTGCACAAGAGCTGGCCATAACTACCTGGAGTCCTAGAAAACCTGGCATGCCTTTGAGCCTTTCCATTGACACAAATACGTGCAAGTAGAGGTGCCACAAACCAACTGGGATATGAGAAAGTCATTGTTCTCCTTGCCTTTCTTCATTTTTAGAGGATTTTCCCCCTATTTTTCTTTAAAAGAAGCAACTGAACTGTAGTTTAGGGTTTAGTGTAGTGGATCAGAGTGCACAGACTGTGGGTGGGACAATCAGAAACACTCCACAGTGTTTCCTCACTGAGTTGTTCCCACCTTCTTATGTGTCACAGTTTCTCTCTTTGGGGGTCTACCACCTCTAAGAGGGCTCAAAACACTGAGTAATCAGCTCTTACAAGCGTTTCCTGGATGAGCCTTCTTTTAATTAATTTTTTTGGGGGCTCGCTACAGGGCCACTTTGCACCACAAGGAGTTGCTCTAGGCAACTTCCACTCAGGCCCCTGGTCACCCAGGGATGCATTCTGGCTGGGAGAAGTAAAATGCCCTTTCTATTCAGAGCTGAATAATTCAAGTCTCTCATTTATCTATGAACAAAACAGTTTGATTTCCTCTTTCACAAATGTGCAGAAAAGCCAATTGAGGTTAATTTGGGGAGAAAGAGGCAACAGAGAAGACCCTCTAGAGTGTACCTCCAAATCAAAATTAGGATCCTAAACAAAACTTCCTAGAAAAACAACTGACATCTCTGAATAAACCATGACCATCAGTCAAAAGTGGGAGGTCCAGGGCTCAGGAGGACTTACCAGTTCCACCCAAGGAGAAGCTCAGAGTCAGAGGGTTCTGGTATCTGGCACCAAGTTCAGGCTACTCCTTTGGGAGTTCCTGAGTCTTCTCTGAGCCCCACGTTGGGTACCATCTTGTCAAAGAAAAAGAACACAAACTCTGTAATACAATTTAAAGAGGTTTATTGTGAGCCAAATACCTGTGACCATGGCCCAGAGAGCAACACACAAGAAGCCCTGAGCAAGTGGACATGCCATGATTGGGTTACAGTTTGGTTTTATACATTTCAGGGAGACAGGAATTATATGTAAAGTCATAAATCAATATATGGAAGGCCTACATTGGTTTGGTCTGAAAAGGGAGAATGTCTCAAAGTGGGGCATTACAGGTAGCTCACTGCAGCCTCAAACTCCTGGACTCAAGCAATCCTCCCATCTCAGCCTCCTGAGTAGTTGGGACTATAGGCACAGTACAAAGCCTGGCTAATTTTTAAAAAAATTATTTATTTTTATTATGTTAATTTAAAAATGTTTATATTAAATGTATTTTTAAAAAATTTCAATAGATTTAGGGGGGTATAAGAGTTTTTTTGTTACATAGATGAATTGTATAATGCTGAAGTCAAAGCTTTTAGTGTACCTGTCACCAGAAGAGTGCATGTTGTAACTGATAGGTAATTGTTTATCCCTCATCCCACTCCCTCTTTCTCTTCTTCTTAGTTTCCAGTGTCCATTATACTACTTTATAACCACATATGCCTGTCATTCAGCTCCCATTTATAAGTGAGAACATGTGGTGTTTGTTTTTCCATTCCTGAAATACTTCACTTAGGATAATGGTCTCCAGTTGCATCCAAGTTGCTGCAAAAGGCATTATCTCATTCTTTTTTATGGCTGGGTGGTACTTTATTGTGTATATATATTTCACATTTTCTTTATCCGTGTATCCATTGATGGGCACTTAGGTTGATCCATATCTTTGCAATTGTGATTTGTGCTGCAATAAACATTCGAGTGCAGGTGTCTTTTTGACATAATGACTTCTTTTCCTTTGGGTAGATACCCAGCAGTGGGATTGCTGGGTCAAATTGTAGGTCTACTTTTAGTTCTTTGAGGAATCTCCATACTGTTTTCCATAGAGGTTGTACTAATTTACATTCTCACCAACAGTGTATAAGCATTCCTTTCTCTCTGCACCCAGGCCAGCATCTATTGCTTTTTGACTTATTGAAAATGGCCCTGCTGACAGAGGCAAGGTGGTATCTCATTGTGGTTTTAATTTGCATTTCCCTGATTAGTGATGTTGAGAATTTTTCATATGTTTCCTGGCCATTTGTCTATCTTCTTTTGAAAAACTTCTGTTCATGTCTTTTGCCCATTTTTTGATGGGGTTGATTTTTTTCTTGATGATTTGTTTGAGTGCTTTGTGGATTCTGGATATTAGCCCTTTGTTGGATGTGTAGTTTGTGAATATATTCCCCCATTCTGTAGGTTGTCTATTTACTCTGTTGATCTTATTTTTACAGAGATGGGGGTCTTGCTATGTTGTCCAGGCTGGTCTTAAACTCTCAGCCTCAAGCAATCCTCCCACCTGGGCCTCCCAAAGTGCTGAGATTACAGGCATGAGCCAACACACCCAGCCAGTGGTTCTCAAATTTTAGCAGCAACAGGAGGACTCCACCCCCCAGAGTTTCTGATTCAGCAGGTGTGAGATGGGGTTTGACAATTTGTATTTCTAACAAGTTCTCAGTGACACCCATGCAGGGATCACAATTGCCGAACACCCAGGTTCAAGCCTTGTTTCTCAATGGACTGGCCAGAGTGGAATCATCTGGGAGCTTGTTAGAAAGGCAGAACATTGACCCCAGTTCAACAGAATCAGAATCTGTATGTTAACAGACTCCTTGGGTGATTTGGGTACATGTGAAAGTTTGGGAAGCAGCACTTTGATACATAGGTTATCAAATATGAATTAGGTAAATAGTAAACCTGAAATGGGATGTGTGACACTCCTGCTTCCAATATATTTTTCTCATCTTTATGATTGACAAATAAATAATACAAAGCTTATAAATGATTATAAAGCACTTTAGACCCCTGAGTTCTGCTGCTGGTTAACAGTCACTTAAACTTTCTCAGTCCTGATTTCCACACTGGGAAAAAGAGTTGGAATAAATAGATGAGCACATAGTTTCTGAATCCAGCAAACAGATTTCATGTTGGTTGAAAACTCAAGTACATCAGCCACTTGTGGTGCACATCACCGTGTGGGAGGCATCATGAATAAGCTATTTAACTTTCCTGACAGCAACGGCTCAGAGTCAGCTGTTAGCTAATCTTCTGCCACTGATGCCGGGGTCTTGAAATTATCACTAGAACCAGCTTGCACTCTGTGGCTCTGGTGGGCGGTGTAGGGGAGGAAGCGGGGGACCAGATGATGGGCTTGGGCCTGTCAGGCCCTGTATCCTTCCCCATTGTCATGTTAGCCTTAGAGCTGACAACCAGAACAACTACTTCCTAACCTACCTCAAATAACCTTCTACTCTCATACTTTTTTCTCTTTCTTTCCCATCTTGTCTTTGGAAATACCAGACCTCTGAGGAAAGGACATTGACATTTAATTTGATTTTAACAGCCAGAGGCATGAAGAGAAATTTTATTTCTAGCCTTGTTTTTTTCTTTTCTTGAAGGACATTGACATTTAATTTGATTTTAACAGCCAGAGGCATGAAGAGAAATTTTATTTCTAGCCTTGTTTTTTCTTTTCTTGAGAAGAGGCTTCCTCTGTGTGTTTGGAAGAGGACAATGTATTGGGAGTCCTGAGATCTCAGGTTTCTGAGAAATAGGGAAGTCCCTACCCTATCTAGTCTTGCAATACTGAAATTTACTTGAAAACAAAGTGAACCTGGAGTGTTATATTTACTCTCTCGTTTCAGCCTGATTGCCTCCTTGCCATGAGCACGTGTGCACGCGTGCACACACACACACACACACACAAACTTGATTACATGTTTCTTGTCCCCTCCCCTTGAAAGCTGTTTCTGCCTTCTCTCCCATGCCCAGTTCCATGGCAGCTTGTGATTGGCAGGAGCACAAGCCAGTGGTCAGATGCAACGTCGGGTTGCTTCGGTCAAGACTGCCCCAAGTGGAGTAAAACTCAGGAGCTGAGAAACCGAGTCACCATAAGAGGATGGGAAATTACCTCTTAAGAAAACTCGGGTGAGTCCTGACTCTGGGCACTTCCTTTCTTGGGAGAAAGAGAACAGGGGTAAGGAGTCTGGGTATATACATTTATAACCATGAAGTAGGTGGTGCTTTAAGAAGGTTGAGCCTGAAGACAGCATCACCTAAGAGCACACAGCAATGCCCAGTTGGCTTCTTCTCTTGCCTTGCTTTGGACCATGCCAGGTTGCCAGATATAGAAAATAAAAATACTGGATGCCAAGTCAAATTTGAATTTCAGATAAACAAATAATTTTTTGTAGTGTAAGTATGCTTCATTGCAATATTTTGGGCATTATTGCATGGGTCATACTTATGCTAAAAATTATCCATTGTTTATCTGAAATTCAAATTTAACATTACATCCTGTATTTTATCTGGCAACCCTAGACGATTGTCACTTGAATCTTTCTGCTCCTCTTTTTCCTCATCTGGGTGTAGGGCTTACCTTCCCAACTATCAGCTTCATGGGTCAGTATGAGAATGAACAGTGAGGTTCGTGAAAATTATAGCTGCAGAATATGCACTGAAATGCCTTTGCTCTTATTCATGCCTTTCCTTGGTGATGTTTAGCCCTCTGCTCTTCAAATGCTTTACAACTTGTAGAACATATACAGATAACAGGTGTTGTTATTCTTATATCTTGCTTAATTTTAAACGATTGGCTGTACAGCACCCCACTCCTCCATCCACTCTCCCAAACCCCTTGCAGACAATCTTGCATATAACATGGTTAGATTGATCCGTCCAGGAAAAACTCTCATCACATCACTCCTGTGTTCCAGTGGGTACATTCATTCCTCACTTGCTAACATCTAAAGTGCAGACTACTTGTTTTGGATTATAAGGCCCTATATATTCAGCTTTAATTACTCCCTTTTTGTTCTCTTATCACTTTGAACATTGCCCCCATCATCTTGCTTAGCACTGTAATTAGGTGTCTCCTACCTGACAGTGAGTCTCTCAAAGGCACATGTTGCTTTGAATGTATCTTTGCAACCCCTAAGCCTCTCTAGAGCTTATCACAAAGCAGGGACTTAAAGATTGTGTGCTCAGTCAGTTTAATTAAATATACTTTTCTGATCTATCTGCCATAAATATGTTGTTTGAACTTTATACCCTTGTAAACCTGACCAATTGTTAAAGTATTAAATTCAAGCCTGTGTGCTGTGGCTAACATACCTCTTGCTCCAAAGTTCATTTTCAGCTACATTTACTTGTGAGAATATTCATTCTGCAATGCCTTGGTCTAATGCTACATCTTTCTGACTGCTGCCAGAAATTATTCTTTCAATATTTTATGACTTGTGATGGTTTATATACATTAATGACTTCAGACATATATTCTGCCTACTGTCATGATTCCATTCATGAGTGTCATGTACATAAATATTTTATATTTTATATTTTATCTTTGACCACAAGGATAATGCATTTTATATTCTTTGAAATCCCTGAAATCCTTGTTAATGCTCTGCAGAAAGAAGGCTCTTGAGAAATGTTTTTTCTTGCTGGTTTTAAGAAGAACATGTAATTCTCATTGAAATCAAGGGAAGGAGAAAATAAAATAATCTTCTTTGGACTGCTGAGATTTAAAGGAGCTTTCAGTTTTTTAGCTGTCTCCCTCTCTGTGTTGATTTTTAAGTATCCCCACTTATAGTCATGACCATGTTCTGATAGGGTTGGCAGTGTTTTGGGGAATAAACATGAACTGCTCATACTTTATAAGAGTTAAAGCAGCAAGAGGATGCAGATTCAATTCAACCATGTTGTAAGTGAAGACATTTAGACTCAGAGAGATGGAAGTGTCTTAGTTTGTTAAAATCAGTGGTTGCAAAGATCCCTTCTCATTCTACTCTTCAGTTCTTACTCTCTGCTTAGGCTCCTACATTTCACAGGAGAAGCCTGTTTGCTGGATTTTAGTTCTGTTTTAAAATCCAGGAAGATGGGAAGAGGAAAGAGTAGGACATTGCTCCAGGAGGTCTTTTCTCCATTCTTTATGTTCACATACTTCAAGGCAGCCAGACGCAGTAGGACTCAAGAAACTCTCAGGGCTTAGCAAAGTTATCGATTTGTACTAATAATGGCAGCTGATAATTATCTCAGGCTTTCTTTCTGCCAGGCACAGTGATAAGGAGTTTGCAGGATTATCTCATGACTTTTCCATAACTACCCTATGAAGTTGTTATTGCTATCCTCACTATGAGGTGGAAAAATACAACATAAAATATTAAATAGACCACATAATTGGCTGCGCTTATTGATTGATCATGGGAGATATTTTATTCCCAGTAAGTAAAATATAAGTGATTTCTGTTTGGAGCACTCCATGTTTTAGCAAATTTAGGAAGGCAAGTTAGCAACACTGCTTAGAGATCAAGCAGAGAAAAAAGACAGTAGACAGTTTCTTTCTTTTTTTTAAAATACATTAGATACTTTTTTACAGCTTTATTGAGGTATGACTGATGGATAAAAAATGTGTATATTTAGGGTGTACAATGTGATGTGTTGATACATATATACATTGTGAAATGACTACCAATATCAAACTAATTAACATATCCATTACCTCACATAGGTTTTCTTTGTGTGTGGTGGGAACACTTGAGATCTACTGTGATGAATAGTTAGCTCACTTAAGAAATCATGAAACCTCTGGTGACGGGTACACTGAAAGCCCTCACTTGACCATGATAGCACTTTATCCACATAACAAAAAACACTTGTCGCCCCTAAATTTTTTGAAATGAAAAAAAGTAAAAAAAATCATGAAGCCAAATTAATCTATTCCAGAATAAATGCCACTCTCTTACCATTCTTGTATAAGTTTATTATTACTTTCATTTATTTATCAATTGCATATGCTTTAATGTATGTCTCCCTCTACTAGAATAAAAACTCCTTGTGGACACAGGCTACAAAATGGTTTAGACTCAGTGTTTCCAGTGCACAGACAACTGAAGGCCCAAGTTGACGTTCATTCTCCGGCCAGTTGTTCTGACTTCCTAGAGTCTCTTTATAGCTTTGCAATTCCACTCCCAGGACAGTGCTGCACATATACTGTCAAATGCCAGCTTTTTGGACTTACCTTCTCTATACCATAGGTTGATTAAGTCCTTTCTAACACCCAGACTTTCCCTTGCTGGATTGTGATCTTCCTGAAGCAGGTGGATGTAGATCTTAAGGTGCTTACAGTCTGCCTCCACACTTTTCACATGGTGCTGCCTGCAACAGCAGCACTATCTAGAGTAGTAGTTAAGGGCTTGGTCTTTAGAATTGCATCCTTTGTGTTTGATCATGGTCCTGTTCTTGTAATCCTGGACAAGTTCCTTTGTCTCCTTGATTGAATGTCCCATGTCCAAAGTGGGAATAAGAATATTACCAGATTCTAGGATTAGTTATAAAGATTAAATGAAACAGTGCATAAACGTCAGTGGGAGCATAGTAGGTGATTAACCAGTGATAGCTATTATTTAACTAGTTTAGTCCTCTGAAGTTGACTTTGTTTTTGGATTCTTAAGTTATAGCATATTTCTTTTTTTGCCAATACACTTTTTATTGATACATAATATTTTTACATATTTATAGGGTACATGTAATATTTTGTTGCATGCATAAAATTTGTAATGATCAAGTCCGGGTATTTGGGATATCCATCACCTTGAGTATTTATCATTTTTATGTGTTAAGAATATTTCAAGTTCTCTCTTCTAGCTACTTAGAAATATACAATACATTGTTGCTAACTATAGTCGCCCTACTATAGCCTGTTTCATTTCAGTCACCCACTCATGGGAATTATTTGGCTCACAAGGAGCCTCATTCAAATGCACTGCAGATACAATTGAGAATAAGATGGAAGAATTCTACTGCATGGAGCTTATTCTAGCAGGGAGAAGGTATCAATGAACAGAAACTGCAATTCCGATTGTGATAAATACTATAAATAAAATGCAGCAGAGGGAGGGCCGGGAGTGTGGGCCAAGGCTGTGTGTGTCTATTATGGAGACCTGACCTGAGGAAAGACCTGGATAATGAGTGAGCAAGTTAGGCAAAGATCTGGGGGATTAGCTTCCAGACATAGAGACTGCAGGAAAAGCCCCTAAGCCAGGTCTGAGCATGGTGTATAGCAGGATGGGGAGGGTGGGTGGGACATGACATCAGTGAGAGGGGCTGGGTCACCACATGACCACTCCACATCCCACCACTGGTTGTTCTGAGCTCTTCCCACTCCAATCTCTGTACTTATCTCACTGCCTAAAATCACTTGATGCAGTAGGTAATTTATGCCTGCACTGCAGATACATTTGATCATCCAACCACAGTCAGAGAAGTTGTCTTTATAAGATGGCAGATTGTCTTCTCCACACCTGATAGTTCATACCATCTCACTTGGCCAGGTTAAAGAGCACTGTTGTCCCTTGATTTCTCCGTTTAGTTTTTTTTTTCTTTTTTTTGGGACAGGGTCTTCCTTTGTTGCCCGGACTAGAGTACAGGGGCATCATCATAGCTCACTGCAGCCTCAAACTCCTGGGCTCGAGCAATCCTTCTGTCTCAGCCTCCTAAGTAGCTGGGATTAGAGGCGTGCTCCATCATGCCTGGCTAATTTTTCTATTTTTTGTAGAGATGGGGTCTGGCTCTTGCTCAGGCTGGCCTGGAACTCCTGGCCTCAAGCAATCCTCCCACTTCAGCTTCCCAAAGTGCTAGGATTACAGGTGTGAGCCACTGCGCCCGGCCCATTTAGTCACTTAGTAACTTCCTATTTCTTAAAGAGCTTAAGGATCCGTGGGTAGAGAAGGGCCATCAAAGTTTAGGATGGAATGACTCCGTGGGTAGTAGATGGAGGAAAAAATGGCACAATTGTGCTAAGTGTTGAATTCAAACATATGCCCTGATGAAATATGCCCCCCCCCCTTTAAAGTTAACCAATATTTATGGAAAGCTTCTATGAGACATTGGTCTTGACCTCAAGAAAAAAATTAAACACAGAGGGAAAATGGCTGTGCAAGCAGATTTTAAAAATGAGTAGGAAAAAAAATGGATAGGTCCCTTCAAAGAACATTGTATTTAATCACTCTGCTGTAGCTTTAAAAAAATAGAGATCATATAGCTGAAGTAATTAAAGCTGAGAGAGGATTAAAACTTGTCAAGGTCACCTTTGCTATAAAGTGATGAAACTAGCATGTAATTTATAATGTCAAATCATCTGTCATTTCCACTACACCACAACGGTCTCTTTTTCAGATAAGGCAGATGCTAATGTGTTCTAGTTAGAAACACAAACCAATGGACTATAGAAACCAGAGGAAGAAATGAATGGAATTCTGGTTTGGGATGGCAGGAAGGAAGGACTTGTCTGAGGAATTGCCATTTGGATTGTGCTATAAATGCTAGGTGGACTTACCAAAGTAGGAAAAGACTTTCAAAATTGAACTGACAACCTGTGAAAATGCATAAGAGTTTGAAGTGTACGGTTTTTCAGGAATTGACGATTTATTGTGAATAACTGAAGCATATTGTTCAAGGATGGATCTAGTAGGAGAAGAACTAAAAATGAGATTGGGGGTTTGATGATGAAGGGTCTTCAAAGGCACATAGGAAGTGGTAAAGCAGTGGGCATTTCTGAGCTGGAGAAAAATGTAACGTGGCCTATATTTTAGGAAGAAATGTCTATTCTCAGTGGGTATGGTAGAATGACAGAGAGACAGGTAAAGTTAACAAGCTGTTAGAATATACCAAAGAAGATGTAGGGGCAAAACAACAACTTCCCCTTTGCTCTTACAGCTTTGCTGCAAATGTTTCTGCTGACAAAAGGCAGATGAATAGGAGAAAAGGCAAACAAGTTTATTTGATCATAGTATTGTGTGACACAGGAGCCTCAGAATGAAGACTCAAAGATACAGGGGAAACTGTCTATTTTTATGCTCAGGTTCAACAAATTATGGACAGCCATGTAGAAATATGACTGGACAAAGGGTATAATCTAACGCTAATAGACTGAGTGGGGAAACCCAGGAAGTCATGTCTGTCTAGATTCTTCGCCTCTCTGTGCAGCATTATTTCCTCCTGGGTATGGGGCAAGGCCTCTTTGGAATGGGGGGTCTTATAGCATACAATCAAACAAGCTAGATCAGATAATTTCTTTATGGTCAATTTTTACACAGGCAGGGGAAGGCAGGGGAAAGTTAGAGTAATATAGTAATATTTTTAGGTTTTATGGCTGCTTTGGGGAAAAGAGGTCCTGGTTTCTATGACTTGCCTTGGGGAAGAGGGATTCTAGTTTCAATGGCTAGCCTTGGGGGAGAATATAGGAGAGTCAGAGACAGCTGCTTCTGAGGCCTTTGTTTTGAGGTGTTGTTTTCTGAGCCTCAACAAAGAGATGGTAAAGAGCAGAAATTCATCAGGAACAACCAAAATGAAAAGACAATTCAGTGAAAGTAAATGCATTCCCAACGAGTCATCTTGGTGTTTGTCAGTCATTTAGATCACAGATGGGGTGTGAGAGAAGGCTGGAGAATGGACAATAGAACGTTGATGCAGAGAAAGTTCCTGTTGCTCTGATGCTGCTTGTCAGAGAAGAGCAAAGGCCACTTGGAACCTTGGGCAGCACTTAATTTGCAGCCTGATTACTAGCTGCAAATGAGTCAGAGGCAGGTCATTGTTGCTTTCTAGCCCCTGCCTATGGAAAGGGTGAAATGGATGTTGACATTGCCCATCAACAGTGTCCAGCACACATCCTCTTTATTCTTCATTTCAAAATTGAATTAGTTCTTTGAGGACTTTATTCTCCCATGTACATTTAAAACTGTATTTGTGGATTCTATAAAAAAAGCCAGCTTGAATTTTGATTGGGATAGCACTGTGAATATATAGATTAGCTTGAGGGCTAAGTACTATGTTTATGCAGATATACTACTCTAATCAAAACAATTATTTAAGTTGTTTCTGTTAAATTTGCTGTATATTTTTGGCATATTGCCTTTATCAAAATAAGGAAATTCCATTTTCGTCTTTTTCATCTTCTACTTTGAACCACTCTCCTTTCTGATATTAACAGAGCCTTCCCAATCTTCCAATTTTTCAGTTGAGATGGAAAATAATAAAACTCACTGAAAACCTTTTACCTTGAAAGGAGAAGCTATAGCCCTGTTTATGTTAGATTGCTTAATCTGCTTCTGTAAGACTGCTTGCTACCCTCCTAGTCACAGGAGTGCTTGAAGGCCACAGCTGTTGCCAGAAAGATAATTAGCGACCCAGCTTATGTTCCTGCACCAGCCCCCTCCCTGCAACTCTCTTATCTGTATGCACCGCTCTGTACCCTTCCCCCTTGTTTTAAATTATAAAAGACAAGTTCCCCTGACCGGGGGTGCTCAGACTTTGGAAAAAACTCCTCTGGGCCCGCTGGCATTAACAATTAATAAACCTGGCCTCTCTGCATCCTCGTGTACCTCTCGGTGTTTCCTCGACAGCGTGACTCTGCTTTTGCCGTTACACTATTTTCTGAAACATCTTGTATGAGAGGGTATATTTGTCACTTGAAATTTGGTAAAATTATGTATAGAACCATGTGGGCTAGAATTTTTTGTTATTGATGGTATTTATGTGCCCATTTTATTATATTTTTTCAAGATATTATCCATTTTGAGCCATCATGTTTATTATATAATTTTTCATAATATTTGTTTTATATCTGTAGTACTCATTCTGAATTTTTTGTTTTCATTTTATTTTCAGTCCCCTTCATTATTTCTTTAATTGGTCTTGCCAGATTTGTGCCATCTTACTGATATTCTCTTCTAATATTTGGTTCCCTATCACATTTACTTCTGCCCACAACTTTTGTGGTTTCCTTTTCCTTTTTCCAAACTTCTTAAGATAAATGCTTATTTTGTCATTATTAATCATTTGTTTTTTTATGAATGTATTTTCTTTACATTTCACTTTATCCTTCAAGTAGTCTTGTGTAGCTTGCATTATTATTTTATTATTTGTTTTTAGAAAGTTTCTTTATGATTCCTTCTTTAACATAAAGATTACTTAATATATTATTCATACCTAGACATGTACATTTTTAGTCATAATTTTATTATTGATTTTTAATTTTACTGCTTGATGGTTGGAGAAATTGTGTGCAAATTGTTGATTTTGAGGGGTATTTATTAAGACTTTTTTGTGGAGTTATGAAGTCATAAGTTAATGTCAAACATCTGGAAAGTTAAAAAAAAGAAGAAAAAGCAGAAGGTGTGGAAAAATTGCCTATAATCTCAATACTTTGGCTAAGATACATTTTAAAACTTAACATAATGCCTATTTTTTAAAATAATAGAGTATTACCTGGTTTATTAATTCAATCACAAATTTTTGGCATCACCTACAGCCTGACGTTATCTGAATTCCTCTTGATTAAAAAAAACTTTATATATGGTGGAATTTAGTGTCCAGTTATGTTCAGTAATATTAATGACATGGAATTTCAATTAGGTCCCTACTAACGTTAAGTACTTTCCTGTCCTGCTTTTAACTTTAAAACACAAACATCCTTTGGATGGGTAAGTCAGTGATTCATTAATAACCTCAAGGAGAATTACTTTACCAGATTCTTTCTTCATTGACCAGTTTAGGAAGATGGAATCATAAGAAAACTGGACTCCAGAGAAATAGAAAAAGAAGAAAAGGCGGGGGACACTGAAATTACATTTTACCTGATTTATAGTCTACATAATTAAATAATCACTACATCTATATTTGACATGCTTGTGATTATTATATAAAAATCTCTACATCAGAACTCAACCTATAAAAAGGGCCCCTTCCTCTGTAAATCTAATTTCCTTTGTATTAAATCAACTCTATTCTTTGTTTAGTGGCCCTGTTAAGGCATTTTCTCAGTGTTGGTTCCAAATGCCTTCCCTGAATATTGCTGGTAAGCAGAGTGGGCTCATAGTCAAATATTTTACATGAAAACCTACACAGAAGCAGAAAGACAGACCAGTATTGGGGATGTGATGGTAGAGGGAAAGAACCATTCAAAGAAATGCTATGTTCGGACAACTGGTAGAGTAGAAAGTTGATGAACTGAGTCACAGGCTTTGGTCTGTTGCTAACTATTGTGTTAATCATGCAAATCACTTGGTTTCTCTGACTTTATCATTTAGTGTTTGCTTGATTATCATAAGGATGATGATAATTGATGGGAAAACACCAAGAGTAATATGCAAAAGGTAAACTTTTCTGAATGTGGGTAAAGATCGCAACACCCTCTCTGTATATGGATGACCACACACAGCAGGGTCCAGAGAAGTTTACTCTGGCTCAGGGGGCCAAGCTTAACAGCCCCATACTCCACGAGATTGAGTATGAACTGCTGGTCCTACCTGTGATTGTTGGAGAAGCTGCACCTTCCCGTTGTTAAGGTCTTTATACCTTCTTGGGACCTCTCACCTCTTCTGGAGATTCAGCAAGTTTGCATGCCTGATTGTGATAAATCCAAACCCTGGAGCCTTCCTGATTATTAAATACAGACTGAGAGAATCAAAGGTCAGGCTATAGGCATTTTGTCCCATTGTAAGGCTGGTCTTTGTGGTTAATTTCTGAAATGTGTTGTATATCTGTGACTGCCTGTCGATTCTGAAGGAAAGAGAAGTTTGACAAACAGAAAGGCCAAGTTTGGTTTTAATGATTGGGAAAGCTGGAGAAGAAGGTGAAAAAATTTGGAGGGCAAATTTAATAATCTCTCTTTTTTTCCTATGTGTTTCCATATAGTTGCCTGGGAGGGAATCAAAAGGAGGTCGGGAAGGTAAACCCAGATGTGGAAAGAAAATCGTAAGAACAGAACATATCAGAACATTTTCCCCCAAGATTTACTTCCATAATCTCTGTCTTATAAGAAGTAAGATCTCTTAGAGCCACAGTGACAGGGTTCTTTGGGGGTTACCTCTATGACTTGGTAGCAGGCTAGATGGTGACTGTATCTAAATGAGAGAGACAGGGTATTAGTGCACATGTTTTGTTTCTTATTGGCTATATAAAGCAAGGGTAGGAACATATACCTAGATGAAAGGATGTTTGTTTTTGGTTGGCTGTTTGCAATGGCCACACTTCCAACCTATTCCTCATGAGTAGCCGGAATAATCTTTGGAAAACGTAAGTCTCATGCTGTCTTTTCCTTGCTTGACCATTCAGTGGTTCTCCACTGCATCCAGAATCAAATCCAAACTTTCACCAGGGCCTCCAATCCTCCTAGGATTGACTCTTGCACAACTCTCCAGTCTCATTCCTCCCCCTCCCCCTTCACCCACTGTCTTCCAGGCATTCTGCTTTCATTGTATGCTCTTCAAGCCACTCAGATCAACCTCACCTTGGGGCATTGGTACATGCTCCTCATTCACCGCACAATCTTTCTCGTAATTTTTCCATGCTTGGAGTGATTGATAGTGTCTCCTGACTGAGATGTCATGAGAGAAGTCATGAGAGATGCTGGCTCTCATGACTTCCTCTAAAAGACCTCCCCAGCTAGACTATGGGGGAATTTTGCTTCTGCACACCATGGTTTTCTGGTACTACACTGTACTTATATTTGCTGTGGCCTTTATCTCAACTTATAACTCTATACGTTATTTTAGCTTTTCATAGTCCATCTCTCTTTATAGGCTACAGGCACTTAAGGCACTAACCATGTCTGTTTCACTTACTAGTGTATATCTGTTGCCCAACCCTTGCAAGATACTCAGTGGAAAAAAGAAAAAAAGAGCGGAAAAGCAGCAGATCTTTAGACATTGATATCTCGCCCTGGCTTAAGTGGACAGAAACACCCTGCCTTGTTTGTTAACTATGGTCTTTTCACGTCTTTGCACTCAACCTCTTTCCTAATCGCTCCATCTGTCTTTGAGAAGATAGAAACCAAGACCTGCTTCTCTTACATTGTGTGAAGGGGTGGAGGATTGAGGAGAAGGGCCACGTATTTGTTGGTGATATGAAATGATGTTTGTACACATCAGCCACCTCCCAAAGGTTTCACCAAATTTTCTCTGCATGAAGAAAAGAGTTGGCTTGATTTGTCAACTCTCAGGGACAGTGGAGAGGTTATGCCTGTCCAGTGACTCTTTGTCACCCTCCTGTATGATTTGGACCTGGCGATGTTATTAATCTCCTCTCAGGCAGCCATTGGAATCAGTTCTGTATAGTGTCATTTAAACCAGGTTGTAAATTTAGGCATTTAAATTAGGCATATAGTTTAGGTATTTACTTAGGCATTTAATTTAGGAATCAACTAGACATTTAAACCAAGCTTATGTTTCATCACATCTAATATGAGATCTGTGCTAGAAGTTATTCTCTAATTCTTTCTTGTTAAAGGAACTGAAGTATTAACATTTTCAAATACCAGCAAGTCTTTATTACAAACAGACAAAGACTAAATGAAGAGAAATTAAATATCTTTAGGGTGTTCCCATCCAAGGAAATTTTATGGGTGAGACTCATGAAATTTTAACCAGTCAGCATGGTGAGGAAGAGCTGAACTGTTTGACTGCCCTAGTCAATTGCAGTAAAATATGTATGTGTTACATGGGCTAGAACTGAAGTTTGTTTTCTTTTTGGCTGATTTCACAGGATGATGCCTTTTGTATAAAGTTACATTCTCTGTATCCTCCTGAGTCAATTTTGGTTGTTTTATTTTTACCAGAATATCATTCATGTAATTCATAACTTTAAACATATTTATAGAAAGGACAGTATGAGCTCTTTCAAGTCATTTAGCTTTTAAAATTCAGGTTTATAGAGATATAGTACAGTAAAATTTACCCTTTTTATGTATCCAATTTGACAAGTTTAGAAAACATACAGTCATGTAACCACCACTGCAATCAAGATTAGAATATTTCTATCACCCCCGCCTCCCTTTCAACCCCTTGCAACCATTGATCTGATTTCTGTTTTGGCTTTTTCTGGGCTGTCATAGTATCATTGCTTTTATCTTTACTGAATTCTCATTTTTGCTTTCCTTAGTTTTTTTTTAATTGTTGTTCTAATTGTTTTGAGCTCAAAACTTAATTTTTTTTTGTTCTCAATTTTTCTTGTTTAACAATGGAGGCATATAAGAATAGAGGGTGACAAAGAGTCACTGGACAGGCATAGCCTCTCCTCTGTCCCTGAGGGTTGACAAATAAAGTCAACTCTTTCCTTTAAATAATATTTAAACTTTTCTCTAAATAATATTTTATCTGTATGCTATGTGTTGTTAAAGAAAATACTACTATTTTCCAATATTTTGCAACTTTGCTCTTAATTTTCTTCTTGGGTCTGAGTAGTTTTTAATTTCAAACATTGTTTTATATTCTTAAATGCAATTTTAATTTTATTTCATTGTTCTCAGTATTTGTGTGGTCTGTGTTATTTCTGCTTTATAAATTTTATTAAAGTCTTCTTTGTCATATATATCAACTTTGAGGCAAGTTACTTACATTTTCTAAATTTTGGCTTCTTCATATGTAAAATAGTCTTAAAATACTATAACTCTAGATTGTGTTTGTGAAAAAGAAATCAATGCGTATTCGTTGGCACAATGGTTGGGTGGTACCAGCATTCAATAAATAGTAGCTATATTATGTTTATTGTGCCCATAGATTTTGAAAATATATTATGCAATCTTTTGTTCAAGGATCACAATTTTGAAATTTATCTGTTAGAGAAACTTTATTGATTGTATGTTTCAGATATTTTCTGTCATTTTTCTTACTTGTTTTCAGCTGAGAGAAATTAACCTACTATTTTGTTTGAGTTACCTTTCATGTTTTTTTTTCTTTGCTTTGTATTTATTCTAAATATTTTGAAGATGATTCCTTGAACACCCATGGGGAAAATATACGCAAAACCAAGTCATTAGTGAAAGGGGCTTAAGATGGCCCAGACTTCTCAGCTGGAGAACGGAATTATTCTCACAAAGCTGGAGAAGAAAAATATAATTCAAGAATTGTATCACTCTCCAAGGAAAGAAAATATATTATCAAGTATCTTAGTACTCAGAGAATGTAAAACCTGTGAGTTCCTGTGTAATGATTCACGGAAGTAGTAGGTATTTGTGGATTTTAATCTTTATCATGCCACCTCCTGTCCGGCTCCTTCTCTGAAATGGGGGGAGGGTGGTTTGCTAACATCTTTATCTTCTGGAGTGTGAGAAAGTCCCTGTGCTGGGAGATCAAAGGCACATGGAGAATTAGCAGGTAACTCCCTCCCAGACAAGGAAGATAGACTGAATTCCTGTTTCTTTAGTATTGCCTGGCCCAATTTTCACTTATAAGTCTGTGTTAGTTTACTACAGTTGTCATAGCAAAGTACCATAGACTAGGTGGCGCTTAAAGAACAGAAATTTATTTTCTCACAGTTCTGAAGGCTTGGAAGTCTGAGATCAAGGTGTTGGCAGAGTTGGGTTCTTCTGAGCCCTCTCTCCTTGGCTTGTAGATAACTGTCTTCTCCCTCCATCTTCGTATTTTCTTCTCTCTGTGTACGTCTGTGTCCAAATCTCCTCTTCTTATAAGGACACCAGGTATATGGGATTACAGCCCACCCATACGACCTCATGTTAATTTAATTACCTCTGTAAAGACCCTATCTTCAAATACAGTCACATTCTGAGGTCCTAGGGATTAGAACTTCAATATATGGATTTTGAGGCAGATACAATTTAGTCCATAACCGAGGCCAAGAAATAAAGGAGATTCCTGGAAGTTATGGATTTACTACCACTGTCTGGAAGTTACCACTAGCCACAGGATGCAGAATTGTTCCACTGTATTTAAGTCAGAGTGGACAACCAGCAGTAGGTGCTGATAATCCACAGCCTGGATTTAGACAGGTTTGGATTTTGTGGCTAGACCCTCAGAATGACAGACAGCTGAGTAGCTGAATTCTTCATTTACCACCTTTTTTGTAACATGACTTTGCATTTTACAGAGTTCAAATGTGGTTGTATAGTGATGCTTGTTTTGTTTTTACCTAAAGAATTCATAAGTTATATATTCTCTGGGTACTAAGATAGTTGGCAATATATTCTCTTTCCGTGGAGAGTGATACAATTCTTGAATTATATTTTTCTCCTACAACTTTGTGTTAGGTATAGCTCCATTCTCCAGTTGAGAAGTCTG
Organism: Daubentonia madagascariensis; assembly: GCA_023783475.1. Lineage (NCBI taxonomy): Eukaryota > Metazoa > Chordata > Mammalia > Primates > Daubentoniidae > Daubentonia > Daubentonia madagascariensis. The sequence continues at coordinate 752,271 of JAKFHU010001467.1, read as the reverse complement.
GGCCGTCTTAAGCCCGTTTCACTAATGACTTGGTTTTGCATATATTTTCCCCATGGGTGTTCAAGGAATCATTATTTATTTTTTTCTCCTTAGAATCATGTAATTTTTTTCTTTTATACATATTTTATTTAAAAACTTTTTTTCCAGCTTTCTTGAGGTATGATTGACAAAAATTGTATGTATTTAAGGTGTACAATATGATATTTTGATGTATGTCCACATTGTGAAATGATTACTGAAATGAAACATGTTAACAAATTAATATATCTATCGTCATTTCACCCAGTTACCTTTTTAAATTTGTGCTAATTTGTGGGGTACATAGAAATTTTGTTACATGTATATAACGTGTAGTGATCAATTCAGAGTATTCAGGGTGTCCATTACCCGAGTACAACACATTTTTGTTAAGTATAGTCATTCTACTCTGTTATCAAACACTGAATTTATACCTTTTATCTTACTGTATGTTTGTACCTGTTAGCCCACTTTTCTTCATCCTCTCCTGTACCCCCAATTCACCCTTCACAGTCTGTCTATTTTTCCACTCTCTACTTCCATGTGTTCAATTTATTAGTTCCCACGTATGAGTGAGAACATGTGATATTTGTCTTTTTGTGCCTGTCTTATTTCACTTAAGATAATGATCTCCAGTTCCATCCATGTTGCGGCAAATGGTGTGATCTTACTCCTTTTTTATGGCTGAATAGTATTCCATTGTATATATATGCCACATTTTCCTTATACATTCATCTGTTGATGGACACTTAGGTTGATTCCATATGTTTGTTATTGTGAATAGTGCTGCAATACATATGTGAGTGCATGTATCCCTTTGATATATTGGTTTCTTTTCCTTTGGGTAGATACCCTGTAGTGGGATTACTGGGTCAAATAGTTAACAATTTTTTTTGGGGGGGATAAGAAAACTTGACATCTACTCACTTAGCAAATTTTAAGTATATAATACATTACTACTAACCATAGTCACTATATCTCAGTGTTTCATATGATCTTTTTTCCCATGAAATCAATTTTTAGATTCAAGTCTTTATTTTATAACTTTTCTATCATTATGTTTTTGAATATTTTTCTTTCATTTGTTTTGTTCTCATTTCCAGACACAGTAATTACATGTATAGTAGACCTTCATTTTTTATAGTTATCATCCTTTCTCTAACCATTCTACCTCCTAGTTTTCTACCATTTAATTTTCAGTTCAGGTATGCTTTGCATACCACTGCTATTTTAACTTATTGACTTAACTTATTGATGCTTTTAGTGTTGTTTTAATTTCTTTAAAGATTTATCAATCCCCTCAATTGTTTTCCTGATTTAGGCCAGCCCACTTTTCTTCTCCATTGATGTTTTTGTTAACACTAATTATTAACACTATTATGTTATTATTAATGCTGATTATTAACACTAATTATTATTAACACTAACAATAATAAACATATTAATTATCTGCCTTTGAAATATTGTTTCTGCTTTTTTTGTTTTTTTTTTTATCCAGTTCATCTTTGTAACTTTGTGCTTAGTACTTTGGCTAGAAGCAGATCATTTGTAAGATAAAATTGTGTGTGTGTGTGCATGCACATATGTATGTGCACAGGGAGGATACAGAACAGAAATAAGCTAAGATCCCAGCTTTGATTTTGGTATGATGTTTTAGAATACCTTCTCACCAAATATTTTCTTTTTCCTCTGCTTAGGCATGTCTCTGTTCTGTGTTGTTGGCCACACATGAGATAGGCAGGTCACTACAGTGTGTATCCTTTGTCACCTTCCTTTTCCCCTTAAATTTGGGAGTCTGGAGACAGAAATAAAAGGTGGTGGGTTGGCAACGTCATCCCCCTCCTCCTTTGGCCCTTCTCTATTGTGTGGAATTGTGCCCCTACAGAGATAATGCCTATTTCTTTCATCTCTGGCCCACATTTATTAATGTCTGTCACTGTAAGTTTATAGTTAGAATAGTGGGACCCTCTCACTTACCTTTGAAGATTTATATGTGCTCATCAAGAACAGCTGAGAAATAAATTTCAAGACTTTGAATCTTCTCCCTTGAGTTATTCTAAATTCCATTATATTGTACATGTGTTCTCCATACATGTGATAATATACATGGTCTGATAATCTAGTAATTCCTTAGCTTCAGGATATATAGAGTTTTATTCTCCCCTTTTCATTGTTTTCCTAGATTTTTGGGGTATTTCAGAAAGGGCTAGAGAAGCAGGCTTTTAATTGTATTTAACATTTGCGTTGTAAACCTAACAATGACCTTAGGTTAAGGGCAACCAAATGCTTCTTTGGAGTGCATTTTCAGCTTCTGAGAACCTAGAGTATCTCATGTTACTGTCTCTTTCCTTGTAGGCAGGAAATGACTACATTTGAAAGACAAAGTCAAGGTCAAGATAAGAAAAGTAAGTCATTGCTTTATAATATTTCCATACTAGGGAAGTGTAAATTTAAACATCCAAATTATCAAATTATCAATGTCTTAACATTATTTTAATGGAAGATTGGAAAAGATGCTGCTTAGAGCCCTTAAACTCTCATAAAAGTGATCACATCATTCTTTGTATTATAGTAATGTTTGTATGTGATTCATTTTGAGCAACACTTAACTTCTGTGGGAAGCAGTTAACCAAAATCCCACTGATTTTAATTTATATATTTGTGTTAACTGAAGAATGATGAGGTTCATAAATTTGGAAAGGACAGCTTTATTTCTCATAAAGGGTTGCAGCCTACAAGGTAGCCATTCTGACAGTCTGGAAGCAATAGCCTTGGGCAGAAGCTGAGAGCACGTACTTAGAGGGAACTGTGTAGGGAATGGTAATTTATGCTGAGCAGAGTGGCCAAATATACATATTTAATAAGCTATAGGAGGAGTCATAAATATTTTTGAAAGGAGAAGCATGTGCATGCATAGTTGAGCCTCTTGCCCCTTTGTAGGTCTCATGTACAAAAAATGGCAGTGTTAGCATGATCCAGGGGTGGAGTTTTTGGCCCTCTAATGTCAAAAGGTGAAGCAGAGGACAAAAATTCCTTCACTGCGCATCCTCCATTGACTGGTCAGTACCACTCCATGGTCAGTGGTCCCTCATCAGGAAGGAATGCTGGTCAGCTGTAGTGTCACAAGCACAAAAGGGAGGAGCAGTATTAGGCAGTTGATGGGAATCAGCAGTGGAGACAGTCTTTCAAAAGGGCTGATTCTGTTTAACCCTTAGGGAAGAAAGCCTAGTGGTGGTTAATGAGGGAGTGGGTATAACGAGGCGTGTCTGACCTCCCATCTTGTCATGGCCGTGATTTCAGTTTTAAGGTTTTTCTGGGGTCCCCTTGGCAAAGAGGGAGTTGGTTGGGGGGCTTAGGATTTTATTTTTATTTCTCAGGTGTTTTAAATTAGGGTCACTTTGAATATTAGCAGGTGATAAAAAGTGTTTTTTTGTTGTTGTTTTGTTTTTGCTCAAGAATTAGCAAGAAGGGCCAGGTACAGTGGCTCACACCTGTCATCCTAGCACTTCGGGAGGCTGAGGTGGGAGGATTGCTTGAGCTCAGGAGTTAGAGACCAGCCTGGGCAAGAGCAAGACCCCATCTCTACAAAAAATGGAAAAATTAGCCAGGTATGGTGGCATGTACCTGTAGTCTCAGCTATTCAGGAGACAGAAGCAGGAGGATCACTTAAGCTCAAGAGTTTGAGGTTGCAGTGAGCTATAATACCACGCACTGCATTCTAGCTGGGGTGACAGAGGGAGACCCTATCTCAAAAAAAAAAAAAAAGGAATTTTCAAGAAACCAGGCATGGTGGCATGGTTCTATAGTCCCAAACTACTTAGGAGGCTGAGATGGGAGGACTCCTTGAACTCAGAAGTTTGAGTCCAGCCTGGACAATATAGTAAGACCCTGTCTCTTAAAGAATTTTTTTTGCTCTGTTTGCTTTAGTATCTGTGTGTAGCAATCATGTAATTACTTAAAATGGACAATTAAGAATAAGAATGTTCTGTATTTGTGGACAAGTGTATCTAAAGGAAACTCACTTTCTTTTTTGTTTCTTTTATTCCCCAGCTTTATTGAGGTATAACTGACATATAGTAATTGCATATATTCAAGGTATACACAGTGTGATGCTCTGATATATGTATACATTGTATAATGATTACCACATAAAATTAATTAGCATATCCATCCCTACACATAATTGTCATTTTGTGTGTGTGTGGGAGAAGGGTGAGGACACTAAAGATCTACTCTCAGCAAATTTCAAGTAAACAATACAGTATTGTTAACTATAGTCAGCATGCTGTCAATTAGATCACCAGAACTTATTCATCTTATAACTGAAAGTTTGTACACTTTGGCCAGTATGTCCCCACTTTCCCCAGCCCCTATCCCCTGGCAACTGCAATTCTACTCTTTGCTTCCATAAAGAAATTCACTTTCTTACTGATATTGCTTCAACTGTCTTCTCATGCTTCTTGAAAGAATTGTGTAGCCTCATTGCCAGGAACTTTGCATTTCTCAATCACACCTCAGCTCCCAGTAACTTGTTTCTTGTACTACCACTCCACTTAGCAAATTCCATGGGCTTCAAAATAAATTTATTTCACCAAACATCATCATGACCATAAAAAGAATAGCGTATTTTAAAAAGCATCAGAATGCATCACATATAAAATTGTTATATGATGACACTATGATTTCAATTGCGTGGATGTATGTGGTTTTACTAAACCATGGTATAAAATACATTCCTAACTGTGGGTCATATTCAAAAAATTGAATGCCTCTGCCCAATGGTAGCTACGGACTTCAAACTTTAAAGGACAGTTTGCCATCTTAATCTTAATTGCCCTATCTCTAGCACAAGTGTTGCTCAAGATGTACCTCATGAAAATGTTCCTTCCTTGATTTTTTTCACACTGTACTGTTTAGATCCTCAGTTGCTGGCCACCTGCCTACTACTTTCTGACAGTACATTTTCTGGGGTATAATATAAAATGATAGTGCTCCTTAGTGATCATCCTTGGAATTTTCTACTCTTTTGAAGTGTTTATGTATGCTTGATCTTATTTTTTCTTCTAATCTTTGGTAGAATTTTTTGGTGAAGCCATTTCGCAGGGTGGCATTTATTGTGAAGAACATTTTTTATGTACAGATGCAAATGCTTTCATACTTATAGACTATTCACATTTTTTGTTTTATTTTGTCAGCTTTGCAAGTTATATTCCTCATCAAATTTGTCCTTTCAATTAAAATTTTAAAGTCCTTAAAATTGTTTACCATGTCCTCATATATTGAATGCTTGCAGGATTTATCATGATGCTCTCTTGCTCATTCCTACCACTGTTTCTGTGACACGTGTGCATACATGTGTGTGCATGTACACATGTACTTTCCATCTATTATTTTGTTAGTCTGTTGTTCTAGAGTTCATTCATTTTATTGATATTTTTAATGGAACCAAATTTCGTATTTTATTAATCCTTTTATAGGAAAGTTTCTTACTCTGGGCCCAACTCCAGTTGGGCTTACCCAGATTTTAAGAGGCTCACCAAATATTGTGCTGTTTTTATAAAAAGAGGAGACGAAACTTGATTTGGATGGGGTTATCCTGAAATAATTCAGACTTCTAAACTGAAAGAAACTTCATGGAGGTGCAGGCTCCTTTATTTTCCTTTGGTGTGCTATGGGTTTAAAGTTGCCTGGTGTATCTCTTCCTTCCTGTTTACCAGAATCTATCAGCCTTATGTCCTACATGTAGTAGACCCATATTATGTCCTGTGGATACAGAAAATGATCAATCTTCCTGCAAAGGAGATTTTGACCCAAAGACAGAAATTAATGAAGCCCTGAGATATACCAGTGAAGCTATGCTGGTGTCCCTCCCTGTGAAAGCACATGAATATTATATGCCTGCCATTGTGTTGCTTTAATTCAGTAAAGAGACCTCATTAGACCATCTAATTAAGTTTGTGAAAATATCATAGACCCAGTCATCCTTTACACAGGCCAAAAGGGAAACTAATTGGGATGTAATCAAAATCACCACTTCGGCATCTTCTTGATATTCAAATAAATAATTTTCTGATTTCTGTAGGGAAGTTATGTTTCTTTCAGTTTATTTGCATTTCATTTGGACCATAACAGCAGAGTAAGTTAGGAGAATCAATGTGATAATGCTGACAGTTGGTCAACATATCTATTTTACCCATGATTTCAAGTCCCAGTGAAATTCACAGGATATGTTTATGGACCTTTTCAACCTGCTATGAAACAGACACAGAGAAAAACTGTATTTGCCTCTATACTCTGATTAATGAGCTCAGGTGCAAAGGAGATTCTTTCAGGGCAGTTTCTTTGGTCTTTTGCTCAGTCCTTGAACAACAAATTTAAAGTCATGATTGTATCGTGTTCTCTGTTTCCGTGCTCTGGAAGCAACTAGATCATAAGTCAGATTTTATATTCTTCACTATTTCCATAATGGTCTGTTGGAGGAGTCATTTAGGCTGACCTCTTCAATTCAGGCGACCACAGGTAACCTTTAATAAACCTTTGCCATGTTTGCCGTGGACCATTTGTGTCCCATCTTTTAATGCTGATGGTATCTGCTTGACCTCTAATCCAAACCAGGGGATGTAACTAAGCCCAGATTCTCATATCCTTGAGAGTTTATTGCTTTCAACCATTCTTGGCACTAACTGTTGCAGTTCTGTCACAATTGCTGGGTTGAATTGCAGAAAAGACATTATAGGCTCCTAATGTCTTACAAATCAAAATAGGGTTACCAGATTTATTAAAAAACAAAAAAGATAAATTTGTTTTATAAAAACAATGCAATGTTCATTAATGTGTATTTCATGAACTTGGAGAAAAGAGGGTCTTCTTTGCCATTTTAGCAAACTATATTAACATATTCACTTTAATATTCATATACTCCTACCTCCTACATATGTAGATACTGTCCTGGTTTTTTTATTAACAAGGAATACAAATGTGGTAGGCAGAATAAAGTTCCTAAAATATATCCAAATCTGAAACTCCAGAGCCTATGAATATATTTTTTTAATAGATAGAAGGGACTTGGCCGATGTAATTAAATTCAGGATCTTGAGATGGGGAGATTTCCTTTAACTACCCAAGTGAGCATATGTAATCACAAAGGTCCTAAAAGGTGGGAGAGGGACAAAGAAGAGAAAATTCCAGAGTGATGCAGCATGAGAAAAACTCCACCAGCCATCGCTAGCTTTGCATCTCTGGTGTTAAAGATGAAGAGGGCCATGATGTAAGGAATGAAGGAAGCCTCTAGATGTTGGATAGGTAAATAGTCTCCTCTAAGAATCTCCAGGAAGAATGCAGCCCCACTAACAACTAGATTTTAGCCCAATGAAACTCATTTCATAATTCCAATCCTCAGAACTGTAGGATAAAAAATTTGCATTGTTTTATGCCATAAAGTTTGTGATAATTTGTTACGGCAGCAAAAGACTAATACACCCTAAAACACCAATGATACTTAATATGAGCCATTACTGATATCTGTTTCTAGGCAGCCACTCTATTTAACAATTAGAAGTGTTCTCAAATTTGTGAGCTGCAATATTGAGCCCAAACATTCTGATAAGTGTACTATAATAACATGAAGATGTTCAGTCCCATAAAATATACATGCTTTCCTTCATAGTCTATGATCCACAAAATCTATTCAATAACAATATCATGTTGATAAATTTATACTTTTGTTTGCTTGATTTTGGCAGATGATGATTTTAGTAGCATAAATATTCTTTTTCTGTTGTAATCTACTCCATTTCAAGAGCATGCTTTAATCTGACTTTCATTTTCACTCTGAATATAATGATGTATTCTTGGTGAGGCATAAATAATTGGCTTTCCTTTGCAAGATGACTTCCTCAGAGTTTTCAAGCAAGAAAGGAAGAACCTCATTATCCAAGACCAGAGGGAGTACCTCATATGACAAGAGAGATTTGTTGGAGGTTGGGATTCAGGGTAGTTACAGTCAGAAATTCTCTCAGATATTTTCATTTTGATTCTAAGGCTCACATTCTTTCCCAATTAATTCCCTATCTTCAAATGGGAAGTCTACTCAGGATGTTCATTCCACTGGCCTTTAGCATAGTCATGGCATGTTCCATGTTTTCAATCCGAGACTTAATATGATTGTTCCTAAATATTTTAACAACGTCAGCATCAATAGTAGCAACCACTTTACCCAGTAGTCTTTGATTTCTTCATGCCCTTCTTACTTATACTTGCCCCTCCAAACCATTGTCTTCAATCCTATAATTGAATTGTATTCAGGCTACATAATTTCCTCAGTTTATGGTTATAAAACAATATGAAAATCAAGACATTTGTTTAATTAAATTATTACATGTGGCTACATTTATAAAGACATATGATTATATGCATGTATGTACATTCCATATTTGAAATCAGTGCATTGAATATGACTTTATTTGTGAAGGATGGTTAGCTATAAGAAATTCTTAGCTTACTTTGTTTTACAGAATCTGTTTAATTTGTTTAATGTAGTCTAAGATTTTGCTAAGAATCACTATCAAGTTTATTAGGTTGTAGATTTCTGAATCAGTCACTCTTCTTCTTACAAATAGGGATGATTGCCATATTTAGCATTTGGTGACCTCCTTGATTTTAGCTTGTTTATTAAAAAATTAGTGGTAGATTCAAGACTAACACATATATAAATTGCTTCAGTGTTCACAGATGGAATCAACTCAAATTTGTATATTTGTATGTAATTTGAAATAGTTACTCTTGTTATTTCTGTATCTGTCTTTATAGTGATTGTTCATTTTTAAGAATTACATGATTTTCCTGTGATATTATATAAAATTTATTTCTAAAAGTTGCAGTTATAGTCATTCTTTCTTTATACTTGCCATACTTCACTGTCATGGTATATTCATGGACAATATTTTATTACCAGGGACCACAATCCTCTTTGTTCAGTAGACTTGGTGTGTATCATTTACACAGTGAACATAGTATTGATGCTGCCTCAGAACACATGTTCTTCCTTGATCTTGTCATTTAGCCTTGAAAACCTCAATTATAAGATGGAATAATGTCAGATGTTTAGATAAGGAGCCTCTTTGCAATTTTGTCACTACATTATCATCTTTTTCTTCAACTTGTGAAGGTCCAAAATTCTCATGTTGCTTTCTTTTTATTTTTTTTTATCCTTCAGTTGAAGAAGTTTCATCTACTTCTAATCAGGTAACTAAAAAACAAAAACCAAAAAAACAACAACAAACTTTCATTACATTTGTCTGATAAATGTCAAAATATAGATGATTTTATTCAAGGGTAGCATCTGTGTTCCTTTATTTGCAAGTGCTGAATGGACTTATAGAAATCTTTCATATTTGAAATAATTTAGTTGATAATTTAAATGCAGAAATGGAAGGAAATAAAAAATTAAAAGGTATTTTAAGTGATTCAGATATTTAGCAAGTTGTTACTGTTTTGGTCCCAATTCTACTGGAGTCTGTTATTTTAATTTTCAAAGCTATTATAACAAAAACAAATGATATCAAATAAATTTACCCTTATAAAATGACTGCCATAAAGCATAGTAATTCTTTTTAGCTTTCCACATTCCCTTTCAATCTTTATGTCCAGGAATTAGCATTTATATTCACAAACATGGTAGAAATCAATAATGTTTGGAAAAAATATTTATTCCTTTTAATACTATTATACATTATAAGCATTTTATTCATTTAATTAGTGTATATTAATATTTTTTCTTTACTGTTTATGCAATTAAAATGTATTTAAACTCTAATTTTTATTATTAGTATTTTATGTTATAAAAATTTGTCATTATATGATTTGATTCATTACTTATTGAGGTCTGATTGTGGCATACATTGCATCTTAATATATGTGACCTAAAACATACAACTGCTTTTCTCTATTTAAAGAAATAATAGCTTCCTTCTTTTCTCTTTTATTATTCAAGAAGAAATGAAAGCAGAATGAGTAGTAGCTTGGAGCACAGTGTATGTCGCTAAAATGAGGTCTCTAAGACACCAGGGCTTGGATCAAGGTCTTTGGATATCTGAGGTGTAAAAGCACCATCAGGTGTACAAAGACAAGAAGGAAGGAAGATGGGGCACTGAGTTCAACTTGATGGATGATCCTGGGTCCTTGATTTCTTTTCTCTTTGCACTTGTCAGGAAAGTAAGAATGGCAATGGTTCTGAAGAAGTGTGCTACACTGTCATTTATCACATCCCCCATCCGAAGCCCTCCCTGACCTCCAAGGATAATGGTTATGAGAACATTGACTCCACCAGAAGGAGAGTGAGGTGGCTTAGAGAAGGATCAGAAATGGAACATGCCCTTCTTAGGACTGCTGTTAGTAGGCCTTCATTTTGCATCCAGGAGCATGACTATGAACTTGTGTTTTCACACTAAAACCCTCAAGTTGCTTCATCATCCTCAGCAATGAAGATGATACAGAATAGCAGACTCTGGGGCAGATCTTCACTCTCAGCAGTTCATGAGATGATCATTTCTGGCCAGAGTTTAACAATTACATCATTTTAGTGTATAGCCTTGGGCAACTCTGAAACCTGGCATCTCTGTGGTTTGGGTAAAACCATGTAAATTGACATAATTACCTAGAGTATTCCATATGTTAACTGCTTGTAAAGTTTGAGAATGTGGAGATGGTGAAAAACCTTCCTAGGACAACAAGCATATACAGATACATGTCTTAGAAATGTACGTCCTAGAATCTTCAATGCCAACCCTCCTCTTCAAATTTTAAATGCCAGCAGCTCCACTTCCAATGATCTATTTCATTTTTGAGGTGTAATCTACTCAATAAACTTTTTAAACCTAAGACTATTGACCAGACCCTTTGCTAACTTGATATTTACTTCAATTTTGCTTTTTCTATGTATCTGAGATTCTTGGTTATAAATTTGCAGTAATATTTCAAGAATCGATAGTTTTTGATATTGGCCTTTCTGAGAAGAGAAACTGAAAGTGTCACAAAAGAAAAAAAAAAAGATGAAATGAATCAAATATAGTAGCCCATTGTTGCCGTTCTGTCTAGTAGTAAATTGGAGAATTCTGTTCAAAGATTAGTAAAAAATTTTTAAAAAGCCAAATAAACATGTGCTTATAGCTTTGTTCACAACATACTAGTTAATTTAACCTGTGACTAGTTACCTCTACTGAAGGAGGATGAATAATTTCTGGTTTTAAAATTCATGCAAATTGGTAAATAATCCATCTACTTATACTTTCATTCCCAAGGAATTTTAAAATGATATGCCAACTTCTTAATAAGGACCCAAAGGCCTTAATAGACAAAGCACCCATGATATATTTTTCTATATAGTGACAATATACAAGTTGAGTATCCTTCATCTGAGATGCTTGTGACCAGAAGTGTTTTGGATTTTGAATTTTGAAAAAAAATTTGGAATATTAACACATACATAATGAGACATTTTGGGGATGGGACCCAAGTCTAAACACGAAATTAATTTATGCTTTATATATACCTTATACACATAGCCTGAAGGTGTACCTTATACAATATTGTACCTTATACAATATTTTTAATAATTACATGTGTGAAACAGAGTTTGTGTACATTGAACCTTTGGAAAGCAAAGGTGCCACTGTCTCAAGTCAGCACTCAAAAAGTTTCAGATTTTGAAGCATTTCAGATTTCAGATTTTTGGGTTAGGTATTCTCTATCTGTACTGACCTTTTGATCATTGACAAGCATCAATCAATAGGTAGATTTCAGCTAACTTATTTGTTGTATCCAAGTTTGACTTTGTACTCTTGACTGACTAATTCTTGTGCTCCCTTGCGTGTGATTTTAGTGTGTAGAAAATTTAATAGAAATCGTGTAATTCTAAAAAAGTCATCATGTCAAAGATATGTCAATCTTGTAAAAATCAGCCAATTTTAGGGAAGTGACAAAATTATTTACTCTATGCCTTTGTAGTTACTTTTAATATATAATAAATATCATATTTAAAATAAGATTGCGTAATTTTAATTTGCATAACATTCTAGAATTACAGGAGAAAGAGCAGGCAATAGACTGATGAATAGTCTTGTTTATTAGAAGGCATACTGATTGATGCGGTGACATCACGCTCTCCAGAGCCTTAAGCCACGCTCCAGGCGAGGGACCGGCCCTTCCTGGCGAATGGGCCAGCTCTTGAGAGTACCTCGCCTCTCCTCCCCGCCCGCGGGCGGTGTGTGGGAGGCTGCAGTGCGAAATCTGGTGTGACCTCGCTCCCCAGCCCTCTGCCTCCTGCCCTCGGCGGGGTCCATGGTCCTCTTGACGCAGCGGGCACCCCTCGCTGGCCCCTTGTGGTTGTTGCCTCGCGGGCGGCCCTACTGTAATCCAAAGGCATAGATGCTACTTGTGCTGCCGTGGGCAGACTGCTTAATCTTTCTTGCTGAGATTCAGTTTTTCAGCAAAGTAGAATTTTAAAATTATAACTATTTTATATGTTTGTGAAGACCAGTAACATCATTGCTGTAAACCGTTTTCTAAAGGTTAATTTATTTTTTATGCATATAATGTCTGAAAATTTTAAATTGTTTTTATATTTTTAATCAGTTTTACTGAGGTATGATTACATACAACAGAAAGCAACCGCTGTAAGGGTAGAGTTAAAGGAATTTTGCCAAATGTGTTCACCTATGTAAATCCTCCTGCTCCCGTCAAGGGGTAGAACATGTCCATCATTCCAGAAATATCCACTGGGCTCTTTTTCAGGCTATTTCAACAGTCCTGGCAACCAATGATCTGCTTTGTATCACTATAGATCAGATTTGTCTTCTCTGGAGATTCATAGAAATTGAACCTTTTAGTATTTATTTTGTGTGTAAGGTTTTCTTCATTTCATATAATATTTTTGAGATTCATCTATGGTTTGTCTTCTGTCAGTAGTTGACACCTTTTTATTTGTCATAGTATACCACTGTATAGATACACTGTGATTTGTTAATCTAGTCACTTGATGGATATGTGCAGTATTTACAGTTTTTGACGTTATGAATAAAGCTGCTTTAAATATACTTGAATATCCAGGTGTATTAGTTTACTCTTACTACCATAACAAAGGACCACAGAGTGAGTGAGTGGCATAAATAACAGAAATTTATTTTCTCACAATTCTGAAGGTTAGAAGTCCAAAGTCAAGTTGGCAGAATTGGTTTCTTCTGAGAGCTGTAAGGGAGAATCTGTTCTGTGGACCTCTCCTAGCTTCTAGTGGTATGCTGGAAATCTTTGGCATTCCTAGATTTATTGATAAGACATATACATGCCAAGAGGTGGGAAATAAATGTGACAATAATTCAGGACCTGCTTTCCATCTCAGTGAAATTTCTAGGGTCAAGTGGTGTGGAGCATGTTGAGATATCCTACTAAGGTGAAGAACACGTTGCTGCATCTGACTTCCTCTACAACCAAAAAAGAGGCACAATATCTAGTAGACCCCTTTAGATTTTGGAGGCAGCATATTCCTCAGTTGCATGTGCCACACCAGCCTATTTGCTAAGTGACCCAATAACCTACTGGTTTTGAGTGGGGCTCAGAATAAGAGAAGGTTCTGCAACAGGTCCAGGTTGCCAAGTGAGCTGCCCTGCCATTTGGGCCATGTGATCCAGCAGATCCAACGGTTCCTGAGGTGTCAGTGGCAGATAAGGATGCTATTTAGAGCCTTTGGCAGGCCCTTCTAGGTGAATCACAGTGATGGTCCTTAGGATTTTTGAGCAAAGCCCAGTCATCCTCACCAGATACCTACTCTTCTTTTGAGAAAGAGCTCTTGGCATCTTCCTGGGCCTTAGTAAAGATTGAATGCTTAACCTTGGGTCAAAAAATTACCAAGAGACCTGATCTGCCCATCATGAACTGGGTGTTGTTTGACCCACCAAGGAAAAAAGTGGGGTATGCACAGCAGCACTTCACCATCAGATGGAAGTGGCATGAGATTGAGCTCAAGCAGGCTCTGAAGGTACAAGTAAATTACATGAAGAAGTGACTCGGTCCCATAGCCCCCACACATGCCACACTGCCTTCTCTCTCCCAGCCTGGACCTATGGCTTCATATAGTCCCTACGATAAGTTAACAGGCCCTACAGAAAACTTGGGCCTGGTATATAGATGGTTCTGCATGATATGCAGGCACTGCCCAAAAATGGACAGCTGCAGCACTACAACCCTTTTCTGGGACATCCCCAAAGGACAGTGGTAAAGAGAAATCCTCCTTGAGAGTAGAACTTCTAACAGTGCACCTGGTTGTTCACTTTGCTTGGAGAAAAAAAATGGCCAAATGTGTGATTATATGCTAATTCATGGACTGTGGCCAGTGGTTTGGTGGATAGTGAGAGACATGGAAGGAACATGATGGGAAAATTGGTGACAAGCAGTTTTGGGGAAGAGTTATGTGGATATACCTCTCTTGACAGGCTAAAAACATGAAGATATTGTGTTATGTGAATGTTCAAGAATGACCTCAGCAGAGAAGATTTTTAATAGTCAAGTGAATAATGTAACGCATTCTGTGGATACCACTCAGCCTCTTTCCTTGGTCACCCCTGTCATTGCCCAATGGGCTCATGAACAGGTGCCCAGGGTGGCAGGGATAGAGGTTATGCATGGACTTCCACTTTTCAAGGCTGACCTAGGTATGGCCACCACTGAGTGTCCAATCAGCCAGAGACAAACAGTGAGCCCCTGATATGGCACGATTCCCCAGGGTGATCAGCCAGCTACCAGGTGGCAGGTTGATTACACTGAACCCCTTCCATTATGAAAGAAGTTCTTACTAGAATAGACACTTACTCTGGGTATGGATTTGCCTTCTCTGCACACTATGTTTCTGCCAAAACTACCATCTTTGGACTTTGAATAATGCCTTATCCACCATCATGGTATTCTATACAGCTTTGTGTCTGATCAAGAAACTCACTTCACAGTAAATGGAGTGTGGCAGTGAGCTAATGCTCATGGAATTCCCTCTACTTACTGTGCTCCCCACTGTCCTGAAGCAGCTGACTTGTTAGAACAGTATAATAGCCTTTGGGAGACACAGTTGCAGTACCAGTTAGGTGGCCAAACCTTGCAGGGTTGAGACAACCTTCTCCAGGATGTTGTGTATACTCTGAATCCATGTCCAATATATGGTTTTTCTCACATAGTAAAGATACATGAGTCTAGGAATCAAAGGGTGGAAATTGGAAGGACACCATTCACTACTACTCTTAGTGATCCACTGGCAAATATTTTTGTTCTTTGTCTCCATGAGTTCTGGTGGCCTTGGGGTCTTACTTCCAGAGGGAATAACGCTTAGACCAGGTGATACAATAATATTTCTATTAATCAGGAAATTAAGACTGCCACTTGGCCACTTTGGGCTCTTTGTTCCTCTGAATCAACAGGCAAAGAAGGAAATTACTGTAGTGTTTGGGGTAATTGATACTGACTATAAAAAAGAAATGGGACTGTTACTCCACAATGAAGGTAAGGAAGCCTGTACCTGTAATACAGAAAATCCCTTAAGACATCTTGTCATATTGCCATGCTCTGTGATTAAAGCCAACAGAAAACTACAGCAACCCAATTCAGGCAGGACTGTTAACGGCCCAGATCCTTCAGGAATAAAGGTTTGGGTTACCCCAGCAGGTAAAGAACTACAACCAACTGAAATGCCTGCTGAGGGCAAAAAGAATACGGAATACCTGCTACAACCATGTAACCAGTTACAGAAATGAGGACTGTAATTGTTATATTTCTTTTTATTTTGTTGTGAATGTTTGTGTGCGTGCATGTATGTATAGATATATATGTATTTGTGTACATAAACATCTGTATATGCATATTACACATACGTTTTATGTATTACATATACATACGTGCATATGTATACATATATATTAAGCAAATATACTTGATTACTTCCTTCTCTTATTCCCTTATAATATAACATACAGTGTATTAATTTTACATCATGGTATTTAAGTTACAGGATATCAAGGAGAAGAATAAATTTCACTTGTTATTTTCTTTATTTGAAGATTCAGCATGGTTTAAGGAGATGTATATGAGTGTGAAGTAGACAAAGGATGGACTATAATGGTGAATTTTATCTATCAACTGTAAACCAAGGTGTCAACTTGGATAGGCAATGGTACTGGGTTATTTCATCAAACACCTGTCCAGATGTGGCTATGAAAGCTTTTTTTTTTAGATATGATTAACATTTAAATCAGTAGACCTTAGTAAAGCAGATTAAATTTCTTTCATAATGTGAGTGGGCCTCATTCAATTTTTTGAAGACATTAATAGAAAAAAGACTGATGTTTCCTGTGAAAGAAGGAAGTATCCCCAAGACCATAACATAGAAACCCTGCCTGAGTTTCCAGACTCATGCCTTGTGGAATTCAGACTCAAGACTACAACATCAACTCTTACCTGAACTTCCAGTCTGAAGGCCTACCTTGGCCTCTACAATTGTGTGAGACAATTTTGTAATCTCTGGATAGATAGTTTAGATAGATAAATAGATAGACAGATAATGGTTCTTTGGAGAACACTGATGGATACACCAACTGTCCATCCACCAATCCATCTTAATTATTTGAGGCATTTCAGATTAAACTATAGACATTAGGATGCTTCCATCTTAAATTCTTCACCATTCATACCATAATTATAGTTCAATATTTCCTCATAATTTTTATTTTGATGTCAAATTTAAATTCAATAAAATAAAAAAACCTTAATGCACATCTACTCAGTTTTGACAAATGCATACATTTTTGTCACCTGTAATCACCGTGAATGTCTATCCTGCTCCTTCTGATAGATTCTCGTCCTCATGCTTCTTCACAGAGGCAACCACTCTTTTCATTTTTGCATTAAAATTTGGACTCCCAAAGGACAGTGGTAAAGAAATCCTCCTTGAGAGTAGAATTCTAACAGTGCACGGTTGTTCACTTGCTTGGAGAAAAAAAATGGCCAAATGTGTGATTTATGCTAATTCATGGAGTGCCAGTGGTTTGGTGGATAGTGAGAGACATGGAAGGAAACATGATGGAAAATTGGTGACAGCAGTTTTGGGGAAGAGTTATGTGGATATACCTCTCTGACAGGCTAAAACATGAAGATATTGTGTTATGTGATGTTCAAGAATGACCTCAGCGAGAAGTTTTTAATAGTCAAGTGAATAATGTAACGCATCTGTGGATACCACTCAGCCTCTTTCCTTGGTCACCCCTGTCATTGCCCAATGGCTCATGAACAGGTGCCCAGGGTGGCAGGGATAGAGGTTATGCATGGACTTCCACTTTTCAAGGCTGACCTAGGTATGGCCACCACTGAGTGTCCAATCAGCCAGAGACAAACAGTGAGCCCCTAAATTGGCACGATTCCCCAGGGTGATCAGCCAGCTACCAGGTGGCAGGTGATTACACTGAACCCCTTCCATATGAAAGAAGTTCTTACTAGAATAGACACTTACTTGGGTATGGATTGCCCTCTGCACACTATGTTTCTGCCAAAACTACCATTTTGGACTTTGAATAATGCCTTATCCACCATCATGGTATTCTATACAGCTTTGTGTCTGATCAAGAAACTCACTTCACAGTAATGGAGTGTGGAGTGAGCTAAGCTCATGGAATTCCCTCTACTTACTGTGCTCCCCACTGTCCTGAAGCAGCTGACTTGTTAAACAGTATAATAGCCTTTGGGAGACACAGTTGCAGTACCAGTTAGGTGGCCAAACCTTGCAGGGTTGAGACAAACCTTCTCCAGGATGTTGTGTATACTCTGAATCCATGTCCAATATATGGTTTTTCACTAGGTAAAGATAATGAGTTAGGAATCAAAGGGTGGAAATTGGAAGGACACCATTCATACTACTCTTAGTGATCCATGGAAAATATTTTGTTCTTTGTCTCCATGAGTTCTGGTGGCCTTGGGGTCTTCTTCCAGAGGGAATAACGCTTAGACCAGGTGATACAATAATATTTCTATTAATCAGGAAATTAAGACTGCCACTTGGCCACTTTGGGCTCTTTGTTCCTCTGAATCAACAGGCAAAGAAGGAAATTACTGTAGTGTTTGGGGTAATTGATATGACTATAAAAAAGAATGGGACTGTTACTCCACAATGAAGGTAAGGAAGCCTGTACCTGTAATACAGAAAATCCCTTAAGACATCTTGTCATATTGCCATGCTCTGTGATTAAAGCCAACAGAAAACTACAGCAACCCAATTCAGGCAGGACTGTTAACGGCCCAGATCCTTCAGGAATAAAGGTTTGGGTTACCCAGCAGGTAAAGAACTACAACCAACTGAAATCCCTGCTGAGGGCAAAAAGAATACGGAATACCTGCTACAACCATGTAACCAGTTTACAGAAATGAGGACTGTAATTGTTATATTTCTTTTTTATTTTGTTGTGAATGTTTGTGTGCGTGCATGTATGTATAGATATATATGTATTTGTACATAAACATTGTATAGCATATTACACATACGTTTTATGTATTATAATAATATGTCTTGTTACATAAAATGATAGCAAATTACATACTTTTTCTTATTCCCTATAATAACATCAGTGTATAATTTTAACAATTATTATATCAGATTCAAGGAGAAATAAATATACTTGTTATTTTTTAAATAGATTAGTTACAGGATTAAGGAGAAGAATAATCACTTGTATTCTTTATTTGAAGATTCACATGGTTAACAAGATGAATTGGATGGAATGAAGGGTGATTTAATGTGATTGTTAAACTTTATCCAATGTTCAACTTAGGATAGGCACTGGTACTGGGTTAATTTCATTCAAACACCTGTCCAGTGTGGCTATGAAAGCTTTTTTTTTTAGATATGATTAACATTTAAACAGTAGCCTTAGTAAAGCAGATAAATCTCATAATGGAGGCATTCAATTTTCTAGAAAACTGCCTGAAGAGATTCCATAAAGACTCGTTGATCGCCTTGTGGAATTCAGACTCAAGACTACAACATCAACTCTTACCTGAACTTCCAGTCTGAAGGCCTACCTTGGCCTCTACAATTGTGTGAGACAATTTTGTAATCTCTGGATAGATAGTTTAGATAGATAAATAGATAGACAGATAATGGTTCTTTGGAGAACACTGATGGATACACCAACTGTCCATCCACCAATCCATCTTAATTATTTGAGGCATTTCAGATTAAACTATAGACATTAGGATGCTTCCATCTTAAATTCTTCACCATTCATACCATAATTATAGTTCAATATTTCCTCATAATTTTTATTTTGATGTCAAATTTAAATTCAATAAAATAAAAAAACCTTAATGCACATCTACTCAGTTTTGACAAATGCATACATTTTTGTCACCTGTAATCACCGTGAATGTCTATCCTGCTCCTTCTGATAGATTCTCGTCCTCATGCTTCTTCACAGAGGCAACCACTCTTTTCATTTTTGCATTAAAATTTTTTCTTATTCTAGAACTTCATATAAATGGACTCAGACTCTTCTGTGTGACCTTCCTTAATTCAGCATAAGGTTTTTGAGACATATCCATTTTGTTGCCTATATCAGAATTCATTCCTTTTGTAAAAAAAAACTATTCTCTTGCATGAATATACCAGTTTGTGAATCCATTTTCTTATTGGTAGACATGTAAGCTACCTGCTGTGAACATTCTTTTACGTGTGTTGTTGCAGACATTTTTTTTTTATTCCTTTTCAGTAAATTCCTGGAAGTGGATTAGCTAGGTCAGAGGGTAAGTTTTATAGGAAACTGCCAGAACTTTTGCAAAAGTGGTTGTGTCGTTTTTCCCTCCCACATACAATTTATGAGAGATTTGGTTGTTCCACACCCTTGCCAATATTTGTCTCTTTAAGTTCAGTCATTGTGGTGGGTATGTTGTAGTATCACTTTGTGGTTTTTATTTGTATTTCCCTTATGACCAGTAGTATTTAGTACTGTTCCTGCACTTATTGACCACTTATGTCTCTTCTTCTGCCTGTTTGTTATGAGGTTGTTTATCTTTTTGCTATTGTGTTGTAGGGTTTCTTTATATATCTCTGGTACAAATTTCTTGTCAGATGCAAGTTTTGCCAATATTGTCTCCTAGTCTGTGGTTTACTTATTCATTTTGTTATAGGATCTTTTAATGAGAAGATATTTATAATTTTGATGAAGTTGAAATTATAAATTATTTTTATTAATGTTTTGGTTTCTGTGTCCTAACTAATCATTGTACACTCCCAAGTTATGAACATATTCACCTATAGCTTTCTCTTAAAGTTTATGGTTTTACCTTTTTCAATTAGAATTACAATGGATTTCAAATTAATGTTTTTCATAGTGTAAAGTAGTCACGCTTGACTTTTCTTTTCATATTGAAATGTAGTCATTTATTGAGAAGACTTTCCTTTCCAAATTATATTGCTTTTGTGACTTTGTTGAAAGTTGATTGCATAATATTCATAGTCATATCACTACCACACTGTCTTGATTGCAGTAGTTTTATGGTAAATCTTAAAAGTCAGGTGGTTTAAGTACTCAAGTTTGTTCTTTTTTAAAAATATTGTTTTATATATTCTACGACCATTAAAGTTCCAAAGTTTCCATGCCCACTCTGGAAATACCACCTCCCCAGCACCTGCATGTGTTCACCAACCTGGAAGCTTTCTGAGTCTGATTGTTCAAGAGTTTTTACAGAAATTTCATTATGTAGGCATGATTGATTAAATTATTGACCGTTGGTGATTGAACTCAATCTCCAGCACCCTTCTCATCCTTGGAGGTCAGAGGTCAGGAGTAAAGCTGAAATTTCAAACCCTTTAATTTTGTTCTTGGTTTCTCTGGAAACCAGCCCCATCCTGAAACTAGTGAGAGGACCCACCTTGAGTCATCTCATTAGCATAAACTCAGATATGGTCAAAAGAGGCTTTTTCTGAATAACAAAATACACTTTTGTTACTCAGAAAATTCCTAGGGTTTTAGGAGATCTTTGCTAGGTGTGCAGAACTGGAAAAAAGACCAAATATATATATTTTTATTATACCACATGTAGATATTTTTATTTTCCCGTTTAAAAATATATTATGTAATTTTATTCCTCCATAATTATGCATTGTGGCAAATCAAACTTTATTCTTTCCTCCATCCTTCCCCCTTCCTTCCTACCTTCTTACTTTATTTCTTTCTGTTCATTTGTCTTACTTTAAATTTCCACAAGAAAGATGACTGTGTCTAACAGTACCAACATTATTTCACATTTACATAGTGTAGTCCAAGAAGACTCTTAATTGATTTGTAAAATTATTATAGCATCAATGCCCAAGGTTGCAATGATTCTTTTATTGACCCAACTTTACTTAGACTCCTATGAACTTTTTTTTTTTTTAACTGGGCCTGACTTTTGGACTTCCATTTACATCTCTGTATTGTTCTATTTTAGCTAGAGTCCTGCTAAGTAAGTTTAATCAGAACTCCACCCTCCACCCCAGATATCTGATAAAGTTCCTTATCCTCCACCATCATTCAGGGGATGTCTGGTCACTCTGCCCAGCCATCAGCGAGAATCTAGTTAGAATTTCCTTTTACCTGATGTTTTCTCTTGGACATTTTCCATCCACTGACACCCATCTTCTCTTCGGCTATCAATTCTCACTTGTCCATGTTGTATTCAGAGTTGAGCCCAATCCCTCTTCTCTGTTGCAAAATCCCATTGCAGTGGTCCCTGTACCTATTGTGCCAGTTGCCCCACCTCCCTTGATAAAGTCTACCTCACCATCTTTAACACGTCATAAATAATTTTTTACCAGCTCCATTTTTGCCAACATTAGGTTTTTTGGTTAATTTTTAAAATTTTTACCTCTCCAGTAGGCAAACAATTTTTTATTTGAAATTTTAGTTGTCTAAAAATTGCTTACTTTTTCATATTTTTTGCCTATTTATATTTCTTCTCTTTTGTTTTCCCTATTTCTGCCACATACATATTTCCATAGAGATTTTTATTTTTCTCTTACTGATATTTAAGAAAACTATAGTTATTAAATCTTTGTTATTTGTCTCACAAATATTTACCACATTTAAAAGCTTGTGTTTAAACTTTTAAATAGAGTTGAAATTTTGCCTTTGTAATTTTCCTCTGCCCATCTTAGGTTTACTGGTGGGACTGAACCCTGTAATGAAAGAGTAATGAGAGAAAAACAAACAGAAGTTTATTAAAATGGATGTTTCATATATATAATACATGGGAGTTGCTCAGGGAATGAATAATTCTCCAAGGGGTGACGTAGACCTCCAGCTTATGTAGCATCTTCAAAGGAGAATAGTAAATTTTAGGACTGAGACAAGGCAAAGAAAAAGGACTTTAAGTCTCAGGGGCAGCAAACTGTGGGAAGGCAAATAAATGGCAGATACAGGCTGGTTAGCAGAGCTTGTCATGTAGATTCCTCTGGTGCCACCTCCTGGCTGTTTAAGTCTAAAGTTGTCCTCTGTGGTTAGCCTTTGTCCTTCCCGGTGGACAGGGAAACTGGACACCTTTGTCTCTGTAAATCTATTTCCTGCTTCTAGGCAAATAGAGGGCAGGAAGGTAACCTATCCTTCATCTGCTTCCTCCCAATTGCACTCAGTCAAAATAATTTTTATGTTAAGGAGGCATATTTTTGGATGGCACATTCTGGTTTCTTTCACTTTCAGTTTCTTTTTAAAAAACATGTTTTAATTTTTATGCTATCAGTCCCAATAATTTTTGACTTACATAATTTGATGCTTACTTGGGACATAAAATTTCAGTACATCAACATGTTTATTGTAGATTGAATATTTAATCAATAAAAATTGCCCTGCTTTGCCAGTTTTGTAGATTTTATCTTGAAATCAAATTTTATTGAATTTTTCTAAGTTAATTCTTTTTAATCTTTTCTCTCCTTTCTTTAATTCACTATATTGTTTGTTTCACATAGATTGTATATATTTGAGTTTAGATTTGTTTGTTTGTTTTTAACCTAGCTTATGATCTGTCTTTTTCTATTATTTGGAACATTCATGCCTTAAGTGAGTGATGTATTTATTGAATTCATATTTATGAGCACCTATGTGCACCCATTGTGTGCCTGTACTGACATGACTTATCTGACTTCTTTAACCTTATTTTAATTCTTTTGTTATTTAATGTGCCATCACTGTTCTTTCTTCTGTGCCCTTTTCTTCATAAACTATTTTCTTTAACCTTTTTATGTACCCAGTGTTTGAGAAGTAATTTAGTCTGGACGTTAGTTCTAAATTTTATTTTATTTTATAGAACTCCTTGGCCTCCCAAAGTGCTAGGATTATAGGCATGAGCCACCATACCTGGCCTCTAGTTCTAAATTTAAAATGTATATAAATTTTAATTTATCATTCAAAAATTAAAATATTCCTCTTTTGAGAAATGAAGTAATTAATACTCTTAAATTTTCTTTCCTTCCCCCACCCTATCCTGGATTTGATGATGCACTGTTATACTTTTGACTATTCTATTATTATTAATTATTTTATTATGTCATGTATTTTTAAGGAAAATTCAAGCAGTCAGAAGAAAACTCTGAGGCATGCCACTATACCGTGTGTCCTCCTGCCAGCATGTGCAGCCACATGCTCTATGTTCCCACCTTAGACGAATGCATTTTGCATACTACTGCTGACAGCCAATACTCCCACTTCTGGCCTAGATCACATCTCTCTTGCCACCTCAAGGAAATTGCTCCAGGATTTCATTTTCTTTCCTACATCATTAGATTTCTTTTTCCTTACTGGATTATTCAATCAACATAAAAAAGTGCTGTTTTAATTTTAATGTAGGAACATCCTTATCTACAAAATCACTCTCTCTAGAGCTCCTCATTTCTTCTCTCCCTTTTGCATCAAAACTCTTCAGAGTCACCTTTATTTGCTTAGTCAAATTCATCTCCTACCATTAATTCTTAAATCCACTTCACCCACATTTTCACACTAAATCCAATGTCCTCATGAGCAATTTACTTGATGTGGCAGCAGCATTTGGCATAGTCAATCAATCTCTCTTTCCACCTAGAAATTCTTTCTTTGCTGAGCTTCTAGGATACCACATTTGCTTTTAGTGGGTGGAGGCAGATGTTTGACTAAAGAATCAATTGTAATCATTAGCCTTAGACCCTCTATTACTCAATTAACTTTGGAAGTTTTAATTTTTTTCTAGACAACATCCATTTTTTAGGTTTAAATATATTGATATAGAATTGTACACAACTATATTGATAGAAATAATAATATTAAAAATACTTATACCTTTAAATATGTGACGAGTTATTCTGTGCCAGTTGCATGATCACAATACAATAAAATTTGAAATTAAAGGTAAAAATAATTCCTAAAGAGCTCTAGATTTGGAAAATAAGACACACATGCACATCCATGGCTTCGAAGGAGTTTATTATTGTGTAGATAAGATAATCAGCAGTCAAATGATTACTGCCAGTTGTCAGAGCAAGAAAAAGTTTGAGAAGACGTGAACACACAGGATGGTATATCGCTGAGCAAGTGGAGAGTATCTATTATTAGGAGGCTTAATATGGTCTCCTGGGAAAGTGACAGTTGGGCAAAGCTCTGTGTGTGTGTGTGTGTGTGTGTGTTTGTGTGCAAGTGCATACATGCAATCCTAGAATTTCTTCTATTTTGCTCTTCTAAATTTATACTCTTCTCACAGAGTGGAGAATCACGTGTCCCCCATCATCTTCCTATTTGGTTTTTGTCTAAAAGTTATATACCAACTTGTTTGAAGTTATTTTTCTTTATTACTCTCAGTGTTGTAATTAAATTTAATTTGCCCGTGAATTCAATTGAATATTGTCTTCCTTTTGAGTGTGTGGGGACCCACTCGGAACCTGGGAATTGGCATAGATTATTTTATGCTGAAGACATTTCAGAATCAAGAGATGCAGAAAGAAGCCTTCTCCAGAGCACCCTTATCTGATGAAAAGGAACAAATTCTGGGAAATGAGACAGAAGACAGAAAGACCACTTACATCTGCATAAACAAACATTATCACAATTTTGTAGATCCCTCCTTTGTTTTTCTAAAATCCCATTTGTCTTTCCTAAAGAAGCCTATTTATTCACCAGATAGAAGCCTTTTCTGCCCTGCCCCCTTTTCCCTATAAATTAGATATATAAGCCTCTAATTTTAACCAGTTAGTAAGCTAGCTGGGTTATTTTGTTGTTAGTTCTCACATGCATACAAATAAATGTTTTTCTCCTTTTGATCTGTCTTTTGTTAAGGAAGAGAAAAAGTTTTTTTCTCTCTGAGAAATGCTTTTGGTAAGTCTATTTTAATGAGTTTATAACCAAAGATATGGACCTACACAAGGTCCTCTAGTAAGACTTTTTACAATTCTCATAATTTATTTAGAGTGATTGGGGTTATTGGAGCAGTTAGGAGAGTATCCAGTGTAAAGGAAAATAAAACTTTGAGGACCACCTCCCCAATTCCTTGTGCAAAAGGGAAGGTCAAGCCTGGGGGCTGAGTCATGCAGCACCCCCTTCCAAATGAATAGCTGTTACCAACATTATGCATCAGCCTGATCCCCAAGGAAAGGTTAAAAAGCCTCAGTCATCCACAAGGACTGCTCCCACAGATCATTCATAAGGAAACTTCTTGCTGGGCTCTCATAAGCAAGGACATGCAAATCATAACTTTGGGTCTGCAGACTCAGTCTAGCTCCTAAAACTAAAGTCTGTTCAATTCCACACTAATAATGTTGATTACAAGTTTATCTTCCCAGGTGTAGAACAGAGGCAAGACAAGATCAAACATTCTTCCACCTACCCAGGGACATCTACATAACTGATGCTTCCTTTACTCCCTTTCTCTCTTCTAACATCAGCCTTATCTTATATAAAATATAGATTTCCTGGGCCTCAAAAGAATGCAACCATTTGTCTCACTGCCCACCCCAACTGCTCTTTTTTTCTTTCTGTATGCCCTATCCCTCTTAAATATTGATGTTCCCAAATTCCCCTTTGGAAAAAACAATCACAGATTTGTCTGTGGTTTGTATTTTTCCCAGGTATATCCTCAAACTTTGGCTGAATAAGCCTCCAATGATTGAAATCTTTGCCTCTGTCACTTATTTTGGGTTGTAACTAGAGAAGACGAATCCTGAGTTGAGGCTTAAAAAATGTTATTTCCAAATGCAAGTGATGCCAGGTTCCATCTGGCAATCTTATTTGCATACTAAAAACTGCAAATTTCTTACTAAATTTTATTAAAGCAGAGTGACAAAAATATCTGCCTCACAAGCATCCTTTTCCCTAAGTGATTTCTGCCTAACTATACACTAGTGCACACAGGATTTAATTGTTTCCTTGGGATCCTTTGCCCCAGTGACCTCAACCGAGTACGCATACTATATATTCCACTTTGTGATTTCCTCACTTATTATTTTAGAGAAAAAGAAGATTTTTATCCTTTTAGGAACATAAGCATTTGGTCTTTCTTGGTGTCTGTTTTTCGACCTCAGGTAAAAGATGTTGGCATTATACCAATAATGCCCATATTTCTCTCCATGAACATGTATCCATAAATCTCATGGGAAAATGCTCTATGGAGTACTCTGTTCTAAAAATCAGTAAGGCAATTGCTTGATTATGATTCATTTATAATAAATAAATACTTTTTAAATTAAATAAAATTCTCTGTTATTAATCAGGTTAAAGAGAGAAATAAATATGATTGTCTTTTAGTATTTTACCAAACAAACATGTTTCTCTTACGTGAATTGATTAAATAAATAATTTGCATAGAGATTAAAAACTACCAGTTTACTCATTCTATATCATGGAGGAAGTGCTAAGTTATAAAAATTATCTGGATATAATTCAAACATTATAAAATTACTCTGCCCTCTTTCAACATATGAATGTGTTATTTTGTAAAACAAAAAAAACCCATCATATGGATCATTTATAAATAAATTTTCAGGAAGTATAAACCATTTTTTAAAAATACTATTAAGAAAGTAAAATATGGATGTGTTCATTGTGAATATACCAACATATATAATTTTTAGAGCGGCCAATTATATTTTTATTCTCCTTATTCTATATTATAATCTTATCTAAGAAATCCCCTTGGCAATAAGAAACTGGAAGAGGAAACCTTCTGACAAAGCTACAAGCATGATGCAACATCTTTGAGTTTCTTAACTAGATTCAGAATGAAAATCTCTGTAGGTAGGTAATGTCTTTCAAGATATCTAGGTTAATATGTGACATTCACTAAGACCTGTTTTAATGTTAACATGATATTGAGTAAGAATAATGAGAACACAAGTTTTTTTTAAATTTTTGGAATCAATTAATTGTGGGAAAATGTGAGATTGGAGGGCAAGGGCGAGGGTGTGTGTGTGTAGCTGTGAATTGTCTGATTGGAGATGATGGCTGATGCTGCTATGGAGATGAGACTAGTAGGAAGGATTTTATACAGAAAGCAAAGGGATGAGAATTGGAAAGCATGCATATTTAGGTAAAGGAAGAAATAACAGGCATTGACATTCAGTTTTGTCATAGTTGATTATTCAATCAGCCCACATTTCAATAGAATTTATGTTATATATTCAGGACTTGGTTATGGGGCATTTGAAACACATTTATTGCTCTTTCTTTCCAGATGCTTGTAATACATCTGGTAAAGCTAACATGAATATATGTAAATATTTGATATACAAGTCTCTATGAGATAAACACAAAATAACTGGTAACTGGTAACAAAACAAAAACAAAAACTTAGACACTCACAGAGCAAAGCACACATTAAAAGAGTTTTTAATCTAAATCTTTCATGAACTGAGAAACTTCAGCAGATTTGGATCTGGGAAGAATTTTTATAAGAGCCATATTTAATGTGTTATTAGGATCTGTGTCACTGTGATGGTCC
The DNA here is from genome assembly GCA_023783475.1 of Daubentonia madagascariensis. Classification (NCBI taxonomy): domain Eukaryota; kingdom Metazoa; phylum Chordata; class Mammalia; order Primates; family Daubentoniidae; genus Daubentonia; species Daubentonia madagascariensis. Next base: position 724,248 of record JAKFHU010001467.1, on the reverse strand, counting down.
TGTGACAGGTTTAGTAGAGACAGGAGAGGTGAAAGGTAAGATAAAATATTTTGAATTTTCAATCAAGCTGTATGAAAAAGTGGAAATCACTACTGTTAAGGCAGTGATCACCAAATGTTATGTGGTGGGTGCCCAGGCCCACTGTTAGACATCTTGAGTCATAGGAGGTATTATAAGACACATAGATGTGCACACACTAGACTATGGTTTTAAAGTCAAAACTGACAAAACCAATTGAAGATACAGCTATGCTATCCTCAACAATTAGCAGATTGAAGTGATCTGATCAAGTAAAAAAAAAGTTGAGAATTATTGACAGAAAAAAGCAGAAAACAAGTATCAAAAATTGAGAAACAACCCCAATGGGGAGGAGGAGGAAGAAAAAACTCTATATAGAAAAGATAAGCGCTTCCAGAGTGAAGGAACAACAAAACATGCTTAGAATTTCATAATGGAGAGAGTTTAAAGAATAAAACATGACAATTAACATGCCTCCTTGCTTCGAGTAATGAGGCAGAATGGAAGTGAGTCAAGTTCATTGGATTAACTGTTAAGAGATAATTGCTAAGCTTTACGTGTTCTTTTTCAGCAAGCCAAAAGCACAGAAAACAGATTTAGGACACTGAGTAAAGAAAGGAAAAAGTGGTTAATAACAGACTGTACATAAGTGCATTAATGAAGAAATGCAATGCTATGAGAAGAAGGGTACCTTCAGCTGCAATCCCACACAGCAATGAAATTAGAGAAGGATCCCTCAGATTATATCATACGTGATATTGGAACCATATACCTTTATAGTCTCACTTAGGATGTGATGGCAGGAGGTACAGAGAACAGGAAGGACAAACGAAATCTAATAATACTGTTAATTTTCAAAGTAAGAGAGATATACACGTGTTTGAAGGCAGAGAAAAAGAAATGGAAGAGAAGTAAAGGTTCTAGATATTGTAAATATGTGAAATAAGTGAAAGTTCTAGGAAAGGAAGGAAAAAGACACTAATGTGGGTGTGAGAGAGGAGTGGGGGTTTACATTTGAAGTGATTGTTTACAATTCAAAGAAAGGAATGAGCTTTCTTTGCTTCTTCTAGGTTGGCACCCAGGAAAGATGATGAAGGTATAGATTTTTGTTCAACTTGCATAACTGCCACACAAATACAGTTTTCCATCTTAGAAGCTGTGCAGTGAAAGGTAATGGTCATTCCCAACATCAGCTCCTTCAGTGGATTTATCCTGCTGGGCTTCTCCAAGCAGCCTCTGCTAGAGATGACACTCTTTGTCATCATTGTGATCTTCTACTTGCTGACTCTGCTTGACAATATAGCCATTATTATTTTGACATGTCTGGATCCCCAGGTCCATAGGCCAATGTACCTCTTCCTCAGCCACTTGTCTTTAATGGACCTCTGCTACACTGCCAGCACAGTCCCCCAGCTACTGTTAAACTTGCAGGGCCCAGAGAAGACAATAACTTATGGTGGTTGTGTTGGCCAACTCTATGTGTCCTTGGCAATGGGTTCCACAGAATGCATCCTTCTTGCAGTCATGGCCATTGACCGTTACGTTGCTGTATGCCGGCCTTTGCACTACACCATTCTCATGCATCCACGCATCTGTTTGCAGCTGGTGGCCATGACATGGTTGACTGGCTTGGCCAGCTCATTGGTGCAGACTGTGCTCATCACACAGGTTCCCCTTTGTGGAAGAAATGTCATAGACCATGTCTTCTGTGAAGTGCCGGTTCTCCTCAAACTCGCTTGTGTGGATACCACCTTCAATCGGATGGAACTCTTCCTGGTCAGTGCATTTTTACTCCTGGTGCCCCTCACTCTCATTCTTACCTCCTACACCTGCATTTCTCAGGCTGTGTGGAGGATCAGGTCATCTGAAGGACGTCAAAAGGCTCTGGGGACTTGTTCTTCCCACTTGGTGGTGGTGTTTCTCTTCTATGGCACAGCTATGGCCACATATTTGCAGCCCACTTCAGCCACCTCCCAGGACCGGAACAAGTTTATGGCCTTATTCTATGGAATTGTCACTCCAACTCTAAATCCTTTCATATACACATTACGCAACAAAGATATGAAAGGGGCACTGTGGAAGATGATGGGGAAGAGGTAAAGAAAAAGGAGAAGTTTGAAGAGATGGAAACTGAAGAATGGAGAATTGCTTAATGGAAGCAAACCACAGGATGCTTTTAATTCCAAAAAAAAGAAAAGCAATGGTAATGTCTCTTTTATTTCTGAGTAGTCTAACTCATGTGTAAGAATATATTTATCATGTTAACATATTTTTAATCTTATTTACAAGGGCTACCTAAAAGAGATTGGTTGAAGTTTACTTATCTTGATTCTACCAATGGCTACCTAGATACACGACAATGGCCAGCTCATGTACTTTCTCTTATTGCCAGTATATTAACAAAAATGTCAATGTAAACAACCACCCTACATTATAGAGAGGTTATTGTGAAGATAGAGGTAGACAAAGTAGTGTTTTATAGTCTGCAAAGATAAAATACTGTATAAACAATTTTGCATACACTTTTGGGAGGATTCCCCAAGTTGTAAGGTACTTTAGAGGCCATCTGGCTTATTACATCCAGTATGAGAATCCCCATAAAATATTTTTAAATAGTAGTCATTCAAATATGTTTGAACATTCCCATAGCAAAGCAATCTGATTTTCACAAGGTGAATATTCCACATTTGAACAGATGTGTATATTAGAGGGTTTTTTTTTTCTTAGATTAAGCTGGAAATCTTCCTATCTATTATTTCAATGTTATTGATTTTGGCTTTGGCCTTCAGAGCCAGACAAAATAGTCTTTTATAATATTCTATTTGCCTAAATATTTTTAACATATGAAATAGATTACCATGTATAACTTCTCTGAATTAATGCATAATTCTTTAAACTATTTTTTTGGTAACATATTAACTATCCACAAAATCCTGGTATTTTTGTAAGTTTAATTACAAATTTTTTTAACTGGATTTCACAAATAAATTTTGTTGATCAAGTTGATTTATATGGGATATAGTGAGGTTGGCTGAGATTTCTTTTAAATTCTATGAATGTCTTTTGTTAAAAGCCAACCTGCTTTTAAAATCAGGAGGTTACTTTCCAATTAATTCCTACAGGCATTCCCTCTCTGATTGTGCAGAAAGGAAAATGGCCATTCTCTTATTGATGCGAAAGAGGGTTCTGCATCTTAGTGAAACAAGCTGTGGTCATTATGAATGACAGTCCCAGTGCATTGGAGTAGTACCATTAAGACCATTCACAGCTCAGAAGACTACCCATGCCACTGTAGGCACATTCATCATTTTCTCACCCAGTATTTTTTCCTCAGTATGAAAATTATTATATCATGTCCACGTAAAATTGACAAGAAAACAAGAAAAAATAATAAATATATGAATGTTGGAGTTTTCTTCTTCTGCTTGGTTGCTTCTACCAGAAATGTATGAGACACCTTTTATTCTTCTTCTTTCTCAAGTTCTATATCAAAATCAGTCACCAAGTCCCATGGAAGTTCCTTCCTAATACTAAGAGACTATAAAAAACTATGCTTAAAATGATTAGGAACACAGAGTAAGTAAAGAATGGAAAATGTGAGGAAATACATAGTACTCTCCAAAAAGTCCAAATAAAACTTCTGTAAGTGAAATAGTCATTGAAGGTAGAAAATTTATGAACAGATTACATAGTGGCTCAGACACCACTGAAGAGAAAGTCATGGCCTGGAAGTGTAATGGATGATTTTATGTGTCAGCTGGATCAGGCTGATAGCTGGTAAAACACTATTTCCAGGTTTGTCCGTGAGAGTGTTTCTGGAAGAGACTAGCATTTGAATTGTTAGACTGAGGAGTAATGACCTACCCTCACCAATGTGGGCAGGCATCATCCAATCTATTGAGGGGCCCAATAGAACAAAAAGGCACAAGAAGAGAGAATTTATTTTCTGTTTGAGGTAAGAATTCTACCTTATCCTGTCCTCAGACATCAGTGTTCCAGGTTCTTAGGCCTTTGGACTCAGACTAAATTACACCAGCAGCTTTCCTAGTTCTCCAGTTTACAGACAGCAGATTGTGGGATGTCTTAGCCTCCGTAATCATGTAAGCCAATTCCTATTATATTGGTTCAGATTGTCTGGAGAATCCTAATGCAGGAAATCAGTTCTGAATTTAGCAGAGAGAGGTAAAAAGAGAGAAAATAAATGAATGGGAGTTTAAGAGATAAAGAGAACTGAATGATAGGTTAATGCATCGCTGGTTCATAGATCTTAACTGACCTGTAGTATTGTGTTGTATGAATAAGCCTCAATTTATTCATGCTCCTTGTGACAGACATTCAGGTGGTTTCCAATGTTTCCTAATTGCAAACAGTGTTGCAGTGACTAACTGTGTACATATTTCCTTGTATACACGTATAGGTATTTCAGCAAAGTCTACACTTGGGAATGAGATTGGTGGATTTTAAAAATGTGCTTCTTCATCTTTAGTTGCTGTTGCCAAACTGTTTTCAAAGGAGACCTAGCAATGTCTGAGAGTTTCTGTTACTTCTCTTCTGCATTTTCACTAGACAGATATTTGTGAAATGGCATCTTATTATTGTGCTAATTTTTATTTTCCTTATTCTTAGTGAGGCTAAGTACTTTTTTATGTAGTAATTAAAAGTTCATATTTTCTGGTCTGTAAATTACCTTTCAATATCATTTGTACATATTTCTGTTGGTTGGTTTCCATTTTCGTATTTATTTGAACGTGATTTTTATATATTATGAAACAACTCCTTAATTGATTTCAAGCGTTGGGTTAAAAATATAATTTATCAGGTCATGGTTTTCATATTGTTTTAGTTATGGTGACTTTTGTTGTATAGAAGATTTTAATTTCATGAATTTACTACTGTCTTTATGATTTTCCTTTCTGTTTTGTGTCTGATAAATACTTTCTTACCCTGAAATAATAAAGATATTACCCCAATTCACAGTTCTACTTGGGAGTGCTACTCAAGGGAATGCATAGATAGATAGACAGATAGAGATCTAGATATATAGGGAAACATCATATTTTTAAGTTTAGAAAGCTGGAAGTGTGTGTATGTTTATAAACACAAACTTACAAAATTGAGTTGTGAAATACATTAACTTCGTCTCTATACTTTTCTGTGTTTTATCGGTTGACTGATTAATTGAGCCATTCACTTGAATTGTTTATTCTGTATTCTGAAGTGTACTGGAGGCAAGAATAGAAATAGGTAGACCAATTAGGAAGTTATTACCCTGGTCCATTCAAGAAATTATGGTGGCTTGCTTTAATATGGTAATAATAGGGTAGGGTGAAATGGACAGAACCAGGATACACTGAGGACTTTGAGATAACCGATGGAGATGTTTGCGTATGGGCTTGCTAGCAAGGACAGTGATTCTGTAGTTCTTGGTCTCACTCATTCATTTCTTTTAGCGTTGTGGTCACCTCCCCAAATGGGTCAGAATGGATCAAATTAACAGCATTACTCAGGCTGCTCTGGTAATGGCTATAATATAGAACAAGATGGAATTTTCTACCTCCTTTCTACTTCCAAGATCTTGTAATATTCATGACACTGAGTTACCAAGTAATATTGAGGTGAAGAAGCTGGTAAAGCAAGAGCAGGGACTCACTGGGACATTCAAAGAGATGCTTGCTTTGTCTGCTCAGAGCATGGAGAAGGAATGTACAAGAATATGCAATAAAAATCTGTTTTTTTCCTTCTGCACATACAGCTATATTATATTCCCCAACCTTCCTCACGGTTATGTCTACTCCCATGGCTAAGTTCTGTCAATGTAATACTGGAATAATGAGTGTCATTTCCATGTCGGTCCCATAGAAACCTGCCAAGGAGCCCCTTCATGCTCTATGTGCCTCAGCCTGACTGCTATGAGTGTAGCAGAACCTCCATCCTGATGAATAAATTAATGATGGATTCATGTCTGCTCCCACTCCTGCTTAATGCAGTAATAAAGTGGACTGTTATATGAATGAGAAATAAACTTTTATTGTGTTCCATTCATTATAATTTAGAGTTGACTTTTTATTGCAGTTCATAACAATAAAGAAATTTGCATTGGTAATAGAATATGCTATAAGGTAAATATTAAATATGTGTCATGTTGGAACTCCTGTTAATAGATTTTTGGCCACTTGAACCGATTTTCTAATTTTCTTCTTCTTCAGTGTGATTTCATACACTAGCCTCCAGACCTTGTATTGAGTGTTTTATTTCCACTTTTTTTCTGAAATAATAGCTATTTTCAATGGCTCTTTTTCATTCTGAAATTGTTACTGGTCTTATCCTATACTTTCATTATCATTTATTTTCCCTTTAAGAATATTAACTATTTTAGGGACTGTTTTCTGCTGCCCTTGAATTGTCAGTTTCCTGTGGGTGCTTTTTATCTTTCTTTCTTTTTTTAAAATTCCTGTGTATTTGATTTGGCATTCTCTTTCATTTTATAGGATTTCCTCAAAAATCTGTCGTTTCTTCTCATTTAACAACCAATCAGAAACTTTGTTTGGAACTTCCTTCTTACCTGATCAGAAGAGGTACTGGTTATTTCATTGTGGAACACACAAATTGGGGAGGTATTTTTTCTGCAGATGTTTCTCTCAGAGAAGAATCCTTTAGTATTCACTGAAGGGAGTGATCTGATAGTTAGTACTCCAGAAATAGTATCAGGGAGGGCGGCTAAGAGCCTCTAACTTTCTTAAATTGACTTTTACTTAATAGTTTGTGTCTAACACTCATTCAATTTCTGCCTTCTACTGTGATTAGTATCCCCATGTCCGGAAATTCTCTTGTTCAAATTTTCCATTCATTCATCGCACAAATATTTATTGGGACCTACCATGTGATGTGTTTAAACATAAACAAAAATCCCTGCCTGTGTGGAGTTTACATTCTAACAGGTAGAAGCAGATAATAAATAATAAGCATAATAAACAATTTATCATATAGTATTTTTGAGGATGGCATTATAATAAATGTATTAAACAATTATTATATAGCATAAATGTATCGATAAGTGTTGTGCAGAAATTAAACAGGGCGATGAAACAGGAGAGTAGTATATTGAGGAGTGTTGTAATTTTAAACAGAGTGGCCAAGGTGAACCTCATTCAGAAGGAACGATATGAGCAAAGACTTGAAGAAGATGAAAGGAGTTAGCTGTGCAAATACATGAGGGAAGAGCATCCCACTCAAATAAAATAGGCACTTAGGAGAGAGAATGTCTGGTATGTTCAAGGAAAAGGAAAGGGACTATTGTGGTGGGAGCCCAACAAGCAAGCAAAAGCTTAGTGGGAGGTGGAGTTCAGAGGGATAGTGGGGCCAGGATGTGTAAGAACCATGGCAAGAATTTAGCCTTATTCTGAATGACATGGGGGGCCATAGAGTATTCTGAAGACCTTTTCAAACTTTTTCTTTTTGTCAGACTATTTTTAGAGGAGTTTTAAGTTCACAGCAAAATTGACGGGAAAGTACAGAGAGTCCCCATACACGCTCTGCCTGTACATAAGCACAACCGTCCCCACTATCAACTGTTGTCAATATCCCATACCACAGTGGTACTTTTCTTACAATTGATAAACCTATGCTGACACATGGTTATCACCCCATGGTTATAATTTGCATTCAAGTTTGCTCTTGGTGCTGTACATTCTGAATGTTGATAGATACATAATGACACTGTAGTATCATACAGAATAGTTTCAATGCTCTAAAAATCATCTGTACTCTGCTTATTTATCCATTCTACTCCCCAACCCCTAGCAAATACTGATCTTTTTACTGTCTCCATGGTTTTATCTTTTCCCGAATGTCATGCATTTGGAGTCATATGGTACATAGCCTTTTCATATTGGCTTCTTTCACTTTGTATTATAATATGAACTTAAGTTTCCTCCATAATTTTTTCATGGCTTGATAGCTTATTTATTTTTATCATTGAATAATACTCCATTGTCTGTATAACACAATTTATTAATCCATTCATCTACTGAAGGACATTTGCTCCCAAATTTTGGCAATTGTGAATAAAGCTGTTATAAATATTCATGTGCAGATTTTTGTGTGGACATAACTTTTCAGCTCACTTGGGTAAATACTAAGGAGTGTGATTGCTAGCAATGTCCAAGAAGAATTGTAAGCCGTGACCAAGTGGATTTATTCCAGGTGTGCATGCTCTTTCAGTATTGGAAAATCTATTAGTGTAATTCATCACATCAACAGGCTAAATAAGAAAAATCACACATATTAATAGATGCAAAAAAAAGCATTTGACAAAATCAAAAACCCATTCATGAAAAAAACTCTCATCAAACTATGAATAGAGATGAAACTTCCTCAAGTTGATAAAGAACATCTACAAAAGCCCTATAGCTAACGTCATACTTAATAGTAAGAAACTAGATGCTTTCCCAGTAAGATTAGGAAAAAGGCAAGGATGTGCCTTCTTACCACTCTTATTCAACATTGTGCTGAAAGTCTTAGCTAATACAATAAGAACTGTAAAAAAATAAAAGATATACAGATTTGGTAGGAAGAAATAAAGCTGCCATTTTACAGATGATGCGATTGGCTACGTCGGGAATCCTAAAGAATTGACAAAAAACAAAATGAAACAAAACTCTTGGAACTAATAAGTGATAGCAAAGCTGCAGGATGCAAGATTAATATAAAAAGTCATTCATTAGCTATATACCAGCAATGAACAATTTGAATTTGAAATGAAAACAATGCCATTTACATAAGCACCAAAAAATTAAATGCTTTGTATAAATCAACAAAATATGTACAAGATCTATATGATAAAAACTACAAAACTCTGATAAAAAGAAATCAAAGAACTAAATAAATATATATTTCACATTCATAGATAGGAAGGCTTAATATTGTTAAAATGTCAGTTCTTACCAACTTGATCTATAGATACAATACAATCCCAATCAAAATCCCGGGAGTTTATCTTTTGGATATTGACAAACTGATTCCAAGTTTTATATGGAGAGGCAAAATACCAAGGATAGCCATCACAATATTGAAGAAGAACAAAGTCAGAAGACTGGCAACATTAGATATCAAGACTTGCTACAAAACTACAGTAATCAAGACAGTGTGGTGTTGGCAAAAGAATAGACAAGTAAATCGATGGAACAGAATAGAGAACCCAGAAATAGACCTACATAAATACAGTCAATTGGTCTTTAACAAACAAGCAAAGCAATTCAGTGGAGAAAGGATAATCTTCTCAATATATAATGCTGAAACAATTGGACATCCACATGCAAAAAAATTATGTAGACACACACTACAACATTCAAAAAATTAACGCAAGATGGATCATAGAGCTACCTGTAAAACACAAAACTATAAACTCCTAGAAGATAGCAAAAGGGAAAATCTAAATGATCTTGAGTTCTCGGTTACATTTTAAACACAACACAAAAGACACTATTCACTACAAAAAAAAGTAAGTTGGACATCATTAAAATTAAAAACTTCTATCAACTCAAGTGTCCATCAGCAGATGAATGGATAAACAAAATATGGTATTATATATGCATGAAATGGAATCTTATTCAGCCTTTAAAAGGAAGGAAATTCTGACACATGCTACAATATAGATGAAACTTGGAGACATTATGCTAAGTGAAATAAGCAATAAGAAGTACAAAAGTACAAATGTTACATGATTTTACTTATGTGAGGTACCTAGAATAGGCAAATTAATAGAGACAAGTAGATTAGTGGTTATCAGGCACTTGAGGAAGGAGTGAGTGGGGAATTATTGTTTAATGGATATAAAGTTTCAGTTTGGGAAGATAAAAAAATGTCCTGTAAGATTGATGGTGACAATGTTTGCACAACAGTGTGAGTATACTTAAAATCACCAAACTGTATGCTAAAAATAGTTAAAATGATAAATTTTATGTTATGGATATTCTACCACAATAAAAAACAATATAAAATATTTTAAAAATTAAAAATGTCTAGTCTGCAAAAGTGGGACCAGTATACCTGTAGAACCTTGGGGCTCACTTTCCCATGCCACCTTGGATCTCTGCTTCCTGCATTTTGGTGCAGCACTCCTTAGCCACCCCAGCTGTGACTCGAGCAGTTCCAGGTACAGCTCAGGCAATCACTCTGGAAGGCACAAGTCAAAGACCTTGCCAATGTCCATGTGGTGCTAATTCTGCAGGTGTGCAGAATGCAAGGACTGTGGAGATATGATTTCCTCCACCTAGGTTTCAAAGGATGTCTTGGACTGCCTGGGGTCCCAAGTAGAAACCTGTCATAAAGGTAGAGTCATCATAGAGAAGCCCCATTAGAGCAATTCCTGGCAGAAATGTGGTATCAGGGCAGCCACAGAGAGTCCCCACTAGGACAACATGTAGTGGAGCCACAAGAGTGGAGTCTCCCCTGAGGCCACAGAACTGTAAAGCCACCAGCACACAGTACCAGCCTAAAAGAGATGCAGGTATGCAATTTCAATGTGTGAGAGTTGAAGTATGGGCAAAGCCATGGGGTGGGGCTTCCCAAGGTCTTGAGGCCCAACCCTCATCCCTGTGTACCCAGAAGGTAGAATATGGAGTGAAAGAAAATTATTCTCAAGACTTAAGATATAATGTTGTTTCCCCTGTTGGGTTTTGGACTTACTTGGTACATGTTACCCTGTTCTTCTCGCTTATTTTTCCCTTTGAGAATAGAAATGTCTGTCCTATGCCTGGAAGTATTTTGGAAGTACATAACTTGTGTAATTTCACAGGGTCACAACTGAAGGGAAATTTGTCTCAGGATGAATCATACCTTGAGTCTCACCCGTATCTGCTTTAGCTGAGACTTTTGGGGCTATTGGGTGGAATGAATGTATTTTGCATGTGAAAAGACATGAATTTTGGGGGGAGGGGAGGGGCAAAGTGCTACGGTTTGAATGTGGCCCCCCAAAATTCATGTGTTGGAAACTTAATTCTCATTTCATCAGTGTTGGGAGGTGGGAACTAATGGGAGGTGTTTAGGTCATGAGGATTCTGGCCTCATGAATGGATTAATGCCATTATAAAAAGGACTTGCAGAAATGGATTTGCCCTCTTGCTCTTTTGCCTTCTGCCATGTGAGATCATGTCCTTTCTCTCCTTCAGGCACAGTAGGAGGGCCCTTAAAAGATCCCAGTACCTTGATCTTGGAATTCCAAGCCCCCAGAACTGTGAGGAAATAAATTTCTTTTCTTTATAAATTAAGGGCATACCTCAGAGATATTGCAAGTTTGGTTTCAGACCACCACAATAAAGCAAATATCACAATAAAATGAGTCACACACATTTTTGGCTTCCTAGTGCACATATGTTATGTTTACAGTACACTGCAGTCTATTATGTGTGCAATAGCATTATGTCTAAAAAAAAAGTACATACCTTAATTAAAAATACTTTATTTCTAAAAAATGCAAGCAATCATTTGAGCCTTCAACAAATCATAATCTTTTTGCTGGTGGAGGGTCTTGCCTTGATGTTTATGACATCTGACTGATCAAGGTGGTAGTTGCTGAAAGTCGGGGTGGCTGTGGCAATTTCTTAAAACAACAATGTAGTTTGCCACATCAATTGACTCTTCCTTTCATGAAAGATTTCTCTACAGCATGCAATGCTGTTTGGTAACATTTTACCCACAGTAGAACTTCTTTCCAAATTGGACTAAATCCTCTCAAACCCTGCTGCTACTTTATCAACTAAATTTATGTACTATTCTAAATCCTTTGGTGTCATTTCAAAGATGTTTACAACATCTTCAACAGGAATAGATCCCATCTCAAGGAACCACTTTCTTTGCTCATCCATAAGAAGCATCTCCTCATCCATTAAGGTTTTTCCATGAGATTGCAACAAGTCAGTCACATCTTCAAGCTACTCTTCTAATTCTAGTTCTATTACTGTTTCCACCACATCTGGAATTACTTTCTTCACTGAAGTCTTGCACCACTTAAAGTCATCCATGAAGATTGGAATCAACTTCTTCCAAACTCCTGTTAATGTTGATATTTGGACCTGCTCCCATGAACCATGAATGTTTTTAATGGTATCCAGAATGGTGAATGCTTTCCAGAAGGTTTCAATTGACTTTGCCCAGATCTATCTGAGGAATCACTGTCTGTGGCAGATATAGCCTTATGAAATGTATTTCTTAAATAATAAGACTTGAAAGTAGAAATTACTTCTTGGTCCATGGGCTGAAGGATGGATGTTTTGTTAGCAGGCTTGAAAACATTAATATCCTTGTACACCTCTACCAGAGCTATTGAGTGACTAGGTGCATCGTCAATGAGCACCTCATTGATCAGTAACATTTTGAAAGGAATCTTTTTTTTTTTTCCTGAGCAGTAGGTCTCAGAAATGGGCTTAAAATATTCAGTAAACTATGCTGTAAACAGATGTGCTGTCATCCAGGCTTTGTTGTTCCATTTATAGAGCACAGGCAGAGTAGATTTAGTGTAATTCTTAAGGGCCCTAGAGTTTTTAAAATGGGCATTGGCTTCAACTTAAAAGTCACCAGCTGCATTAACTTCTAACAAGAAACTCAGCCTGTCCTTTGAAGCTCTGAAAGTAGGCATTGCTTCTTCTTCTCCTTTCTACCGATGGAAGTCTTAGATGGCATATTGTTCCAGTAAAAGGCTGTTTTGTCTATGCTGAAAATCTGTTATTTGGTATAGTCATTGTCACCACTTATCTTAGGTAGATCTTCTGAATAACCCGCTGCAGCTTCTATTAATATTGAAGCACTTGCTGCTTCACCTTGCACTTTTATGTTATGGAGATGGCTTCTTTTCTTAAACCTCATGAACCAACCTCTACTAGCTTCAAATTTTTCTTCTGCAGCTTCTTCACCTCTCTCGGCCTTCATGAAATTGAAGAGAGTTAGGGCCTTTCTCTGGATTAGGCTTTGGCTTAAGAGAATGTTGTGGCTAGTGTGATTTCCTATCCCAACCAATAAAACTGTCTCCCTATCACCAATAAGGCTGTTTCACTTTTTGTATCATTTGTGTGTTCACTAAAGTTGCACTTTTAATTTTCTTCAAGAACTCTTTTGTTTGCATTCACAACTTAACTGTTTGGCACAAGAGACCCATATTTTGGCCTATCTTGGATTTCAACATGCCTTCCTTACTAATTATTTCTAGCTTTTGATTTAAAAGTGAGAGACATGCAACTCTTCCTGTCACTTGAACACTTAAAGGCCATTCTAGGATTACTAAATGACCTTATTTTAATATTGTTGTGCCTCAGGGAATAGGGAGGCCTGGGGAGAAGAAAAGAGACTAGGGAATGGCCAGTCAATGGAGCAGCCAGAGATCACACAATATTGATCAATTAAGTTTGTCATCTTATATAATAAGCACGGTTCATGGTGCCCTAAAACAATTACAATATTAACATCAAAGATCACTGATCACACACCACCATAACAGATATAATAATAATGAAAAAGTTTGAAATATTGTGATAATTACCAAAATGTAATTATGAGACATGAATTAAGTGCATGCTGTTGGAAAAATGGCACTGATAGACTTGCTCCATGCAGGGTTGCCATAAACCTTCAATTTGTAAAAAAAGAAAAATGCAGTATCTGTGAAGCACAATAAAACAAAGTGCAATAAAATGAGGTATGCCTATACTCAGTCTCAGGTGTTCTGTTTAGTGGCACAAATAGACTAAGACACTTTTATACTGAAAAGTGTGAAACATTGCTGAAAGAAATCAAAGAAGGCACAAACAAATGGAAGAATAGTTCATGTTCATGGATTGGAAGACTTAATATCACTATGATTCCAATACTACAGAAAGCAATCTATAGCTTCAATGTAATCCTTATTAAATCTCAACAATATTTTTGGAGAAATAGAAAAATTCTTTCTAAAATTTATATGGATTCTTAAGGGACTCAATAGCCAAAACAATTTTGAAAAAGAACAAACTTGGATCATTTCCTCATTTAAAAACACATTCCAAAGCTGCAGTAATCAAAACACTGTGGTACTGGCATAAACACAGACATATAAATCAATATAAGAGACTAGAGAACCCAGACATAAATCCTTACATAAATGGTCAAATTATCTTTGACAAAAGTGTCAAGAACATTTAATGGGGAACAGACACTGTCTTCAACAAATGGTGCTAGGAAAACTGGATATTCACATGATCCTTATCTTATAAAAATTTAGTCAAAGTGGCTTAAAGAACTAAACATAAGATTCCAAGCTATAAAACTTCTTGAAGAAAACATAGGGGAACAACTTTATGACATTAGATTTGGCAATGATTTCTTGGATATGACACCAAAAGCATAGGAAACAAAAGCAAAACAAAGGTCTAACTCAAAAGTAAAACAAAATAGAAGACACAGAAATTCCCCAAAACTTTTGTATATCAAGTTACACAATCAATAGAGTGAAAAGGCAACCTATAAACTGGGATAAAATATTTTCAAATCATATATTTAATTAAAGATTAATATATAGCATATATAAATAACACATCTATAACTCAACAATAACAACAACAAAATGAGTAAAAATGTGCAAAGGACTTGAATAGACTTCTCTAAGGAAGATATACAACTAGCCAACAGGAATATGAGAAAAGCACAACATTACTAACCTTAATAGAAATGCAAACCAAACCACCATGAGATACCAATTCATGAGAAAAAGAAAAATATCAACATCTACAACAAGATATAAAATGATAAGTGTTGACAAGAACATGAAAACATTGGAACCCTTGTGCGTTGCTGGTGGCAATGAAAAAAGTATAGCCAGTTTTGACAACACCATGGCAGTTTCTCAAGAACTTAAAAATAGAATTACCATAGTGTCCCACAATTCTACTTCTGGATATATATCTCATGAAGATGTAAATAGAAACTCTAATATATATTTGTAAACCCATATTCATAGCAGATTATTCACAATGCCCTAAAGATGAACAACCCAATGTCTATCAATAGATGAAATGATGAACATGGGGTATATATGATAAATAAATGGAATATTATTGAGCTTTAAACAGAAATGAAATTTTGATAAATGATGCAACATGGATGATCTTTGAAAACATTTTGCTAATAAAATATGCCAGTAACAAACTGACAAATAGTGTATGATTTCACACATACGAGGTACCTATAGTAATAAATATCATTAAGTAAATAGTAGAATGGTGATTACCAGGTGATGTGAGGAGTGGATATGGTGAGTTATTATTTAATGTGTGGAGAGTTTCTGCTTTGGAAGATCAAAAATTTCTGGACATGGATGGTGTGATGGTTATATAACAATATGAATATACTTAATTCCAATGAACTGTACACCAAAAATGGTTAAAATGGTAAATTTTTGTTATATATATTTTATAACAAAAATGATTAAAATAGTGAGTTTAGTGTTGTAGGTATTTTGTCACTATAAATATATGTAAAATTATAAAAAATAAAATCAGGCTATGAATTCAGAGTGGAGAGCATTCAAGAAGGAAGGCTAATAGAATACAGTGATAATACAAAAATGTGGATATTGAAGGAAGGATAGGATTTAGACACACAGAAAACTAACAATTTCAATATGGCAAATAATGTCTGAAATGACAGAACACGAAATGCAGAAGATAGGTTTTGGGTTTCGGTGGTAACTCTTCTTATACCTACTAGATAAATTTATTGACAGTTATGTCAAAGGTGGGCCTAAATTTCTAGATTGCATAATTGGATTGATGGCAATGCCATCCACTTTTATAGGAAACATGATGGTGAGAGTGAGGGTTAAAATTTGAACAAAGTGCATTTGAGGTATATCTCCAAGTGGAGATGGTAGTTTCAAAATAGGATACATGGATTTGGTCCTTAGTAGAGAAATCTACACATAATTAACATAGTAGTGAGCAGATGGTTTCCCTAAGGGAAGGATTAAATGGGATAAGAAATGAGGTCACTGGACTGGGATTTGATGAGATTGCAAAAGAGAGAGTAATTCTAGACATTCGCTCTGATAATTTTAGTATAGTTTCTTTGTACAAAGAGAAAGATGCCCAAAGTTAGAACAAGTTATATGGTACAGGGAATCCAAAGTGCAGGCTAAGGGATTAGCTTTCAAAGGGATGAGAGATCTTCTCTATTAACTGGAATAGAGGAGGAAGGAACCAACAGAGGTAAGCTGGTTTTCTTTTCTTTCATGTTGGACAAGTCTGATGGTTTCTATTTCCTTTATGAAGTAGGAAATCCCAGAATAATACTGAAGGAAGAAAGGAAAACCTCACACTAGGGAAATATGTGTATTATTCTTCCTTGATGATCCCAAGAAGTTAGTCAGTTCCTATGCTAATTGCCTACTGGGGACACAGGTTTTCCCTAGAAGACCTAGTGTAAACAAATTATGGCACTTTCATAAGCTTGCCAAATTCACTGTTTCTGGTTCCCCCTTTCTCCAAGTTTTCATTACTACTAACATAATTTCCTCAGGGAAAGCTCATATGAAAAATATGAATCTTGAACAGATTTTGCTTTGAGCCAATAGTTGTACAGGTCAACAGTTGATTGGATACAAAATAACAAAGCTAATAAAATGTTATATCATTGCTTCCTGAAGATGTGAAAAACACTAATACGTTTCAATTTACCTGATGGTAAGTAAGAATTCAATCTTGTTTAGTCTAAATTGAACATACTTGTGTGTAGAGGTGGTTTAGAAACTTTACTGCTTTCATCACTGTTGAGTTTGTTTTACCATCAAAGTAATGGTGTCATTGTATGAGACAGGTAAACTATCTGGACTTCAGCATTTGTCTATCAAATATGGGGATAGGACAATTTCGTGTTATTTCTCATAAGTGCAAGTTAGTGTCATGCAATTAATTAGTATAATTGATTAACATTTTGGGGATAAACTTTATTTATAGAAACAACTTAGTTGACAGGTAGATAGACAGATATACACATACTTAACTCCACAACACAACTTTAAAACTTAAGAGGAGCACGCAATTCAAGGTAACTTCAGCCTTATGTAAAAATAATTACTCAGAAATACTGCAAAGGAAACTTTCTCAAGTAGTACACCATTAGAAACCTTTGAAATTGGGAGCTCTCTGACAGCTCAAACAGAGGAATAGTGTAAGCACAATTTAATCTAATCAAAATTGTTGTAGATTTAAATTATTGAGTTGGATTTTATTGAGTAGTAACAAAATGTTTTCCAGAGGACAATTCTATCTCAACTCTGTTAACATTGTGACCCCATTTTTGTCTTTTCTTATATTGAATTAATTGCATGTTACTGCAACTTGAGAGTCAGCAAGACTCAGAATATGTATGGGCAGAGGACACTTGTTTAAACATGAGACTAGGCACTTTACTGGTCAGATAGGCAACTTCCAATCTGGTCTTAAAACTCTTGAACAGATACTGGGAAATCTATAACCAAATCTATAACCATTGGTTGGTCTTATATTTTTACCAATTGGGAGAGTAGTCATGGAAGACCAGGTCAGCTGGAAAATGGACTAGACAAGAAAGGAATCTGTCTTAAATGGATTTTTCCAGATTGCAAGAGGACAGGATTATGATATTTCAGCCTGCCCCAAAGCTTTCTACAGACAGATGGTTGGAGTAATGAACAAGGGCTGGGTGGCACTATAACATAGATCACTGAGGAGTCAGCTCATGGTTAAAGACCGAGGTATGATTTGTCAGGCTTGACCATAGGCAATTACTTGGCAGGCCTCATGGGGGAAGCTGCCCTCCCCACTCCTGACTTGCTGCAGGCCAGTGCATTGAAGACTCTGGAGGGAGTTGCAATCAAGGACTTAGGCCCTTTTGGCTGGTCATGTTCTTTCACATCATGACATTTCTATATTAGGCATCTTTATTCTTTGCTGTCTTTGTCTGACCTTTTGGATAGAGGTCTTCTTCCAAGGTCTTCTTGTAAAGGGAAAGAAGGGGAAAATCTTAAAGACAACTTTCCCATCTTTGATTCAGCATTCGGTACCTTTCCACACCTAACCCCGTTCCTCTCTCTACTCTCCCTGGTTTCAGGATCCATAAAACTGCAGGGACCTTTTGTTCATGGTACCCTCAACAGTGATGTGACCCCCACAGTCATGCTGATTTACCTCAGCTTTCACCAGTACACCTCTCCATGGGAAGTGGGGTGGGGGAAAAGGCAGAGGAATAGGAGGAATCGGTATAATCCCCAGTTTTATACTCTTGATATACACCTACCATCACAGTAGGTGATTAAAGGCTTCACTGTAACTTTCATTTTGGCTCATAGTTGCTGTAATTGGCCTCTCTGACACCTTACAACTCAGCTCTCTTTCCCAGCTCAGATGATCCACTGACATTAATCACTTCTTCTTTTCCTCAATATCTTCCATCCAGACAGACCCAACAAAGAGTCTGGCTATGGGAAATAGGACACCTGAAAAATGCATTCATTTCTTCATCAAGCATTTATTGATACACTAGTATGCACTTGACATTATACAAATTCCATAAAACATCAGTAAAACATGACCCCTTAGTTTAAGAAGTAGCTTATGATTTAGTAGATATATACAGATGTAAAACATTAGGTCAGTACTATCTTATAGTTTTTATGATAGAAGTAAGTTTAGGGCATGAGATGGACACAAAATAAATCTTAATAGATTGGGGAGTGGGAGTATGTGAGAGGTGAATGCCAGTCAGAGTCAAGGAGGGCTTTGTATGTACATGACCAATGCCAAGCCTTAAAAAGAGTGTAGATGATTTCTGGTGATGGGGGTTGAAGATTATTCTTGTCATGGGAAGCAAGAAAAGAAAAGGCCTGGTTGAGTATAAGTGCAGTTAGAAGGCTGCAAATTGCTCAGTATGGCAGGATGATGAGTTAGGTGTGTGGGAGGTGGCAGTGGATGCACAGGGAGGCATAGACCAGCACAAAGAGGGCCTTGGGTATTTCACATGTATTGTGCCTCACTCTGGCTGCTGGGGGGGGGCTTAGTCTGAATGAGAATTAGAGGCAAAGATCATGAATTTCACTATATCATTCTTCGACTCCTATCAGCCTAGTATCTACCACATCTTCTTTCATTATTATTATATTTTTTTACTCAATCAATTCTACTCAGTCAGATGAGATATTCTAAATCAGCCTTATTCAAACTCATTAATATTTCTTGTTTTTTAACGTGTATTTCCAAAACTTTCAAAACCTAAACTATAGAGTTCTTCACTTTGCAATCTTTATTTTTCCTCCCCACACACACACACATACACACACACACAACTTATTGTCATTTTAAGAAAACATGAGGAGAATCCCCTTTTTGAGATTCCTCATACAATTTGGCCCTATTTCAAACCTCTTTCTTATTTATTATTGATTTGTGTGTTTGTTGAAAAGCTCAGCTTGTTTTCTGCCTGTTTCTCTAAATGTGGTTGTGACCAGTCTCTTCTCTGAACTTATATTAATATATATATCTTTCCGTTTATTATTCCTTTTGCCACGTTTAGTGTAGAGGTTTTCAATTATAGGGACAAATAAGAATTAAGAAATGTCTAAGAAGGTAGAGAAAGGCATTTAAGGTTAGCACAAACTAACATTCCACAGACATTCCCTCTACTTCCTATGGGAGGAAGGAAACCACATCCTGCTCTGCAGGGAATATAAAAATGCACACTAGACATAATCACCTTATTGAAATCCTATCGTATTATTTTACAATCAAGCAATAACAATAACTTTGGCTGATGGAATTGGGAAATAAATTTTGAATTGGGAGTCTTAATAAGTCAGACAAAAATTCTTCAGAATTGTGCTCTGTCATTTTACATATTCCTATTTTCCTCATTCTGAAAGCAAAGCATGGAATCATCTAATATTCTCAGTTTATCTTGCTTTCCATTAAAAAGTCAGTATTAGATTAATTTTGTCATTTTTATTCAATTAATTTTCTTCTGATTTTTATTCACTTAATGTTGTCATTTTCAGTAGTTCTCAGTCTATTCATAGCACATAATCCCTGTTAATATCATAAGAACTATTGAAATATTCCTACCTGAACCCCTGACATCAATATCCTTCCCCACCCATCTTCCTATCAATATCAGACCAATGTTTCCAAAGTAGAAATAGAAAATATCACTTTCCTGCGTACACAGAGCCTTTAACGACATTTCTCTGCCTGAACAACAAAGCTAAGAACTTTATTTCACTCAACGATTTCTACAGTTTGACTCCAAATACTTTTTTTTCTAAGCATACTTTTCAATGCTCACCTTTTTGAATCTTTTTGTAAAGACAAAGGAATCATCCATATACCCTGTACTAATGTTCACCGATGACCTCAAGTTTCCTTCACCATTCATGTAAGCTTTTTCCATTTCTGTTATAATTTGTTTTGTATTTTTGTCATTTTGAAAGTTAAGGGGTTTTAATAGATGTAGCTAAGAGTTCTTTCAAACAAATTTTATATTTATAAGGATACTATAACACATCTTTAGCTCTTTATTAATAATGTGTATTCTTTTTGATATTTTTGACTGTTAAGGACTTTTAGCTAGCTGGTCTAAATAATATCTAATAAATAAAAATATTTGTTAATATCTAATAATATCTAATAAAAAATTTTTAAAAAGAATTTTCATTTTTTGGCAATTCAACCATTGATTGAACTTGCATGAGATAACTTGAATTTATATCATGTATTTTGGTTCCTCAAATACGTATTTTCCTTTCTTTCTGGTTATTACTAATGCTGCCCTACATGTCAAAAATGATCTTCTATCCCATTCCATACCAATTTAACCCAATTTAACCAAAGGTTTTAAAGGCTTTGGTTTAATTAGTTTCATTCACATAGGCTTCCCCATCTGACTGTAATTATAATCAGACCTGAATATTGTATTTTGTATGTAGATTTTTGTTGACAGTTAAAAACTGTGGAGATGCTGTTCACTTTTTTCTTTTAATAGTCACTTAGCAGGTCATTGAACATGCAAACATGCACTGTGATTAGCTTTAATAAGCAGTCCCCAGAAAATTCCAAAGTGGAAAGCTTTCATGATTCTTAAAGGGAAGAATCATTTGACTGGGAAAGAGGAACACAGATTAATGTCCCAAGTCAGCAACAGATTAGGGGTGAAAAATGGGTAGCTGGGACAAGTCGGTCTCCATGATCCTAACAGCTCTTGCATTCTGTTATTCCAGAATAAACTCTCTCAAATATACCTGTTTCATTCATCTCTTAGCAGGTGGAGGTCCCTGTGGAGTGATGGGATGGGTCAATGAGAATTCCCTGATGGGTTTCATCCTTCTAGGCTTCTCAGACCACCCTCACCTGGAGGCTGTGCTCTTTGGATGTGTCCTTTTCTTCTATCTCCTGACCCTTGTGGGAAACTTCACCATCATCATTGTCTCCTATGTTTATCCCCCTCTCCACACCCCTATGTACTACTTCCTCAGCAACCTCTCTTTACTGGACCTCTGTTTCACGACTAGCCTCGCTCCTCAGACCTTAGTTAATCTGCGAGGACCAGAGAAAACCATCACTTATGGTGGCTGTGTGGTACAACTTTATATTTCTCTGGCACTGGGCTCCACTGAGTGTATCCTCTTGGCTGTGATGGCCTTGGATCGCTACGTTGCTGTCTGTAAACCCCTCCACTATGTAGTCATCATGAACCCACAGGTATGCCAACAGCTGACATCTGTCGCCTGGCTCAGTGGTTTGGCCAATTCCCTGATCCATGCAACCTTTACCTTGCAATTGCCTCTCTGTGGCAACCACAGGTTGGACCATTTTATTTGTGAAGTACCAGCTCTCCTCAAGTTGGCTTGTGTGGACACCACCATCAATGAATTGGTACTTTTTGTTGTTAGCATCCTGTTCCTTGTAATTCCACCGGCACTCATCCTTATCTCCTATGGCTTTGTAACTCGAGCCGTGCTGAGGATCAACTCGGTAGAGGCGAGACACAAAGCCTTCAGCACCTGCTCCTCCCACCTTACAGTGGTGATCATTTTCTATGGTACCATAATCTACATGTACCTGCAACCCAGTGACAGTTATGCCCAGGACCAAGGAAAATTCATCTCCCTCTTCTACACCATGGTGACTCCCACCTTAAATCCTATCATCTATACTTTAAGGAACAAGGATGTGAAAGAGGCTCTGAAGAAACTTCTGTCAGGAAAATTATGTTCTCTACGGACATAAGTATGGAAGGAATTGATTATAAGCCATATAGTTATTCAGCTTCTATTTAGTCAAAAACCATATACCAGGTGAATTCCATTTACTTATTTTATCTTCACAAGGGAATTTTTTTTCTCTTACATGTAACTAAGTAAAATGTACATATGTTTATTTAAGTTGAGAGCTCAAACCATGGAAAAGAGGGATGTGCATGGATATAAATCATGATGCTCACAACAAAATCCATATTTTACATCTGAAACTTATTCCCAGGCATTCAAACAATTAAATCATTAAATATTTACCAACTATTTCTCTAGGTTATGAGGCTTTTTTTCAATTTCAGTGAAATATTCAGTTTTCAGGCAAATAAACACATTATATTTACTTTATAAGGCCCCTCATTAAAGCTTCATGTTGGAAAATAAGCAATTGCTACATATGCTTCCCCTACAAAGGCAGAAGAGATATCTTCTTATAGTCCAAATTTATTGATCAGTAAGATATTGTTTTAACCATTCTTTTCCATAAATCATTTCTCATTTAAAAATACATTTCAAGAATTTAATAATGGGTAAAAGAAATAAAATATACTAAGCTAAACACATTATTTTTCATAATTTAGTGAATGTATCTCTTTTTGTGGTCTGAGGGTCACTTTATGCATGGTAGAGCCAAGCCTTCTTAAAGAAAAAAAAAATGAAATAATTTTGTTCTAAACTATTTCATACATTTAGATCAATAAGAATAATTGGATTTCAAAAATACCATTATTTTCTTTTTTAAAAAACAGCTTTTTTGAAGTATAATTTATATACAAAAAAGTATACATATTTAATATATACAATTTGATGAGTTATGGCATATGCATACACCCATAAAAAGATCACCACAATCAAGGTAATATACACATTCATACCTCTGGAAGTTTCCTTCTGT
This sequence comes from Daubentonia madagascariensis, assembly GCA_023783475.1. Classification (NCBI taxonomy): domain Eukaryota; kingdom Metazoa; phylum Chordata; class Mammalia; order Primates; family Daubentoniidae; genus Daubentonia; species Daubentonia madagascariensis. Next base: position 701,038 of record JAKFHU010001467.1, on the reverse strand, counting down.
CTCTTTTTTTATTGTTGTATTATAAGGTCACAACATGAGCCCTATACTTTTAACAAATTTTTAAGTGCACAGTATGGTACTGTTAACTCTAAGTACTATTCTAGAACTTATTCATCTTGCATAACTGAAACTTTTTACCCATTGAAGAAAATCTCCCCATATCTCCTTCCTTCATCCCCTAGTAAACAGCATTCTATTCCCTACTTCTATAACTGTGACTATTTTAGATACCTCATATAAGTGAAAGCATGACTATTTGCTTTTCTGTGACGAGCTTATTTCATTTAGCATAATGTCCTCCAGGTCCACTCATGTTGTTGCAAATGGCAAGGTTTACTTTTTTAAAGCTGAACAATATTCCATTATATAAATATACCACATTTTCTCTCTCTTTCCCTCCCTCCCTTCCTTCCTTTCTCCCTACTTTATATTTTAAATTGACAAATATTATACATATTTATGACATACAACATGATATCTTGATATATGTATACACTGGGAAAAAGCTATATTAAGCAAATTAACATATCCATTATCTCACATACTTAGCATGGTTTTTTGGGAGGAACATTTAAAATCTACTCTCTTAGCAATTTTCAAGTATAGAATAAATTGTTCTTAACTATAGTCACCATGTTGTATAACAGAGATCTCCTGAACTTATCCCTTCTATCTAACTGAAATTTTGTATCCTTTGACTAACATCTCCCCAAACCCCATCCTACTCTCTGCTTCTATGAATCCAACTTTTAAGATTTCACATATAACTAATATTATGCAGTATTTGTCTTTCTGTGCCTGGCTTATTTCACTTAGAATGGAACCTCCAGTTTAATTCATGTTGTCACAAATAACAAGATTTACTTCTTTTTTAAAGATTTAATTGTATTCTATTGTGTAAACATACCACATTTTCTTTATTTATTCATTGACTGATGGACCGTCAGGTTGATTTCGTGACTTGGCTATTGTGAATAATGTTGCAATGAACATGGTAAAACAGACATCTCATGGAGATCCTGACCTCAAATCTTTTGAATATATATCCAGAATAAGGATTGCTAGATCATATTGTCGTTCAATTTTTAATTTTCTAAGAAACCTCTATACTGTTTTTCATTGTGGCTGCACATTTTATATTCCCACCAACAGTTAATAAGGGTTCCAATTTCTCTATATCCCTGCCAATGCTTGTTATCTTTTGTTTTTATCTTTCTTCTGATTGGTCAAGTTTGCTGTTGAAGTTCTATATTGAATTTTTCCATTCAGTAGTTATATTCTTTGGCTATAGATTTTCTGTTTGAGTCTTTTGATATTTTGATATTTTCCTTTTGTTCATGCATCATTTTCCTGATTTTCTTTAGTTGTGTATTTGTGTTCTCTTGTAGCTCACTGAAGTGAATTGAAGACAATTGCTTTGAATTCTATGTGACTCAATTCATAGATCTCTATTTTTTTAGTGTCAGATATTAGAGATTTGTTTTACTCCTTTGGTTGTTTCAAATTTTCCTGATTTTCTATGTTTTTTGTAGCTTTGCATTGGTGTCTGCACATTTGAAGAAGCAGCTACCTCTTTTACTCTTTACGTACTCACATTGGCAGGGTAAGACCTCCATTAATCAGCCCAGGTAGAGATTCTGGGATCCTCTCAAACCTTTTCTATGTATGTGCATGTTCCACTCATCTCCCTCCTTCCTGGGAAAAAATTTTCAGGGTTATGCTCTTTCTCCCAATCTCACAGAGCTGTGCAAGCTCCCATAAACTGCCAACCCCTTCCCCCCAGGGCAGTGTACTGAAAAGCCAGAATATTGGATGCATGATCCATTCCTCTCCTGCCCTCCTGGGGAAAAAGTCTAAGAATTGTGCTCCTTCTGCCAATTTTACAGAGTTGTGCAGGCCAGTATAAACTGCCCACCCCTTTTTCCTAGGGCAGTGCTTGGAAAGGCTTGGATATTGTGTGCAAGCTCCTCATCTCCCTCCATCCTGGGGGAGAAGTCTCAGGATTGTGATGCTTATCCCAATCACAAAGAGCTATGCAGTCCACTCTAAACTCTGCTCACCCCTTTTTCCTAGGGCAGTGCACTGAAAAGCTTGCATGTTGGACATAAATTTCACTTCTTTCACCCTCCTAGAGCAGAAGTCTCAGGACTGAAAGTTTGGTATTTGTACTTGAGGCCGAATCAGTGAGAACAAAGAATGAGGACAAATGGTTTGAGGAAAAGGAAAAAGAAGTTTATTAATTTGCCAGCAAATGAGGAGGGCAGTGGACTGGTAACCCAAAGACCACCATCCTGCCTTTATGTAGAAATACAGGGCTTTTTAAAAGGAGAGCTTTTGGTGTTTGGGCTTGCACGATCAATTTAACATGTCATGGCTTCAGGCTATTGTTGTTTAACTATAATTGGTGGTTTTGGTAGACCTTATCTGAAATGACAAAGATATTATGACCCTTAGACAGTTCTGTTGAGTCATCTCCTGTGGTTTAAGATACTAGAAAACAAACAGTAAAGAACATTTTTTCGCCCCTTTGATTACTTATCTTGAGAAGGAATGCAGATTTTAATTCCCAAAAAGGAGTGGGGGGTTATAAAGAGACAAGTCATAAAACATTTTTTTGCCCTTTTTCAGACATTTACCTAAGTTACAATTATGCAACTTCTCCAAATCTCACTGAGCTATGTCAACAGCTGAGGGCTACCTACTCCCTTTCTTTGTCTTTAACTGCCCCCAGGCAACCAAATTATTCAGTTCCCTCAGTGTTGTGTGTGAGGTGAGAGAGAAGCAAGTCTCTTGAGCTCTGAAAGGTAGGGATGTTGGATGTAAGCCTTAGTCTCTTTTTCCCTCAAAGGAGCAGCCATGGGCCAGTGTGATCTTTCTCAGCATTAAGTTGTGCTGGCTTGGGTGAGGGGCTGACATAGAGAAAGTGAAACTCTCCTTACCTGTTTCATTGTGGTTGTTCTTGTTCTGTGGTTGCCTGAGGTGCTGCAACTTTTTAACTAGACTTTGGAGATCTCATAAAGGTATTTTGGGTCATATTTCATTATTAACTCAGTGTTTTGTGGGGGAACAAGGGCTGGGACTCCTTATTCCACCATATTCCTCCTCGAACAATACTATTATTTTCTTTACCATTATTACTTAAGGAAATAAAGAAGTCTTAATCTAACATCCAGTTGATCTTAGTAAATCAAGCAAAGAGTATGGTTGAGATGATCTAGGACATGGTTGGTTTGATTGTTTATATTTTAAACACACAGACCACAATCCATACATACAGTATGAATCTGTGTTGGCTGAAGTGAGTAATTTTATGAGTGTGTGTGTGTGTGTTATAGTAAAGAAATAGCAAAAGACAGATTTTCTTAGACTGATAATTAATGCATTATTTGCTTCTAGTATGTTGCCTCCAAAAGAGTTAAGGAAATTTCACCCCAAAATATGACTCCTTGTTATAAAGAGTATTTTGAATTAAAGGCTCTTAGAGATCAACAGACCTTGGAAGGGGAAGTCCCTCTTTCTTCATTAAAAAACAGACCCATCATAAGAATAATTGACTTCCCTTCCCCTCCCTGTTATCTCAATGTGTTACAGAAAAGAAGACTAAGAATGCAACCAGACATGGCCCAAATCATTTTAAATATAATACCTGTCTCTCAGGTTAATTTAATTTCCAAGGAGAATCATTTACAAGTTAATCTGTTTCCCCCATCCATTCATTCTCCCAAGTATCTATTTATCCTCTCTAGTAACCACTTATTGCCCCTAAACAGTAAAAACTATATGAAATTGGTCTGGGCAATCATATTTTTTACTTCACCCAAAAAGCTCAGTCAATGAAAGCAAAAATAGACAAATGGGATTATGTCAAACTAAAAAGCTGCACAGCAGAAGAAACAATTGATAGAGTTAAGAGGCAACCTATGGAAGAGGACAAAATATTTGCAAGCCATACATGTGATAAGGAGTTAAAATTCAAAATATATAAGGAACTCAAACACCATCTGCACTCCCATGTTCATTGCAGCATTATTCATAATAGCCAAGAATTGAAATCAAACTAAATGTCTATCAATCAATGAAGAGATAAAGAAAATGTGGTATGTATACACAGTGGAATACCATTCAGCTTTAAAAAACAAGTAAAAACTGTCATTTGCAATAACAGATGAACCTGGAGGACATTATGCTAAGTGAAATAAGCCAGGCACAGAAAGACAAATTATACAATGGTCTCACTTATATGTGGAATCTAAAAAAATCATGCACATAGAAGCAGAGCAGGATGGTGGTTATTGGGACTGGGGAATGTGGGGAATGGGGTGATGTTGGTAAAAGGGTATAATGTTTCAGTTAAACAGGAGAAATAAGTATTTGAGGTGATAGATATGTTAATTAACTTGATTCAATCATTCCATGTGGGGTGTGTGTATGTATATATCATAGCAGCACTTTTACCTCATAAATATATACAATTGTAATTGGTCAATATCTAATAAAAAATAAACTAAAGTTAAAATTTTAAAAAGACATTGTTAAACTTTGCAGTATAATGATGGCTTAAAATATGGAAGAAAATAATTATAAAACTGGATGCTGGCAAATAATTCAGGTTTACATTATTCAAAAGCAGTGATGTGCACAGAAAACAACTTCTGGTTTATGAATGGTTTCAATGAGATATGAGTTCAATTGACTTGTATTTTCTTTTCATGGAATGGGCAGGTTATAGATAATTTTATTTGTTATTGTTAAAGTTAGCAGTGTTTGTTGAACATAGTAAAGACTGAAAAAGTTACCATGGGATAGGAAGTGAAGGATAAAAAAATCCACAAAGAACTCAAGCAAATCAGCAAGAAATAATAAACAACCCCATTAAAAAGTGGGCAAAAGACATGAACAGAAGCTTTTCAAAAGAAGATAAACTAATGGCCAATAAACATATGAAAAAATGCTCAAGTTCACTAATCATCAGAGAAATGTAAATCAAAACCACAATGAGATATCACCTAACCCCGGTGAGAATGGCTTTTATCAAAAAGTCCCAAAACAATAGATGCTTGCATGGATACGGTGAGAAAGGAACACTTGTACACTGTTAGTGGGACTGCAAAATAGTGCTACCTCTATGGAAAATAGTATAAAGATTCCTCAAAGAACTAAAAGTAGACCTACCATTTGATCCAGCAGTCCCACTGCTGAGTATTTATCCAAAGGAGAAAAAGTCATTTTATCAAAAAGACACTTGCACTCGAATGTTTATTGCAGCACAATTCACAATCACAAAGATGTGGGATCAACCCAAGTGCCCATCAATTCATGAGTGGATTAATAAATAAAATGTGGTATATGTACACCATGGAGTACTACTCAGCCATAAAAGAATGAATTAATACCTTTTTCAACAATCTGGATGGAGCTGGAGACCATCCTTCTAAGTGAAGTATGGCAAGAATGGAAAAACAAACACTGCATGTACTCACTATTAAATTGAAACTAACCAATCAGCACTCATGTACACAGATGGAAGAAAACTCAATGGAAATCAGGGAGGAGGGAATGGGTGAGTAATACTTAATGGGTACAATGTACACTATCTGGGTGATGGGCACACTTATAACTTTGACTCAAGCAATACAAAGGCAATCCATGTAACCAAAACATTCGTACCCCTGTAATATTCTGAAATAAGAAAAATTTAACAAAACACTACCTAAGAACTTCTAAAAAGACACACACAAAATGACTACAATGAGATATAAAATTTAAAAAATAGTGACAATACCAACTGCTTGTGAGAATGCAGAGAAATTGGATCTCTCATACATTGTGAGTAGGGATGTAAAATGGTGCAGCCACTCTAGAAAACAGTTTGGCAGCTTCTTTAAAAGCCAGATGTGCAACTACCATACAACCTAGCAGTTGTCCTCCTGGACATTTATCCCAGAGAAATATAATATTAAGAATACCTTGAATGTAAACTGTCTAAATACACCCACTAAAAAACATTGGTGGAATAAATTTTTAAAATGACCTAAGCATATGCTGTTTATAAGAAATCTACTTCAAATATAATAATATAGGTAGATTGAAAGTGAAAAAATGCAAAAGCTATACCATGGGGATATTAATAAAAAAGAAAGCAGGGTTGGCTATGTTAACATAATATACATAGACTCAGAACAAATAAAATTCCCAGGAAGAGACATTATATAATGATACAAGGGTAAAATCACTAAGAATTCATAGCAATTATAAATATATGCCCTAGAAAAGAGAGCCATAAAATAGATGAAAGAAATGAAAGGAGAAATAGACAAATCCACAATTACAGTTAGACACTTAAACAGTCCTCCCTCAATTATTAAAAGAACAACTTCATAGAAAATTAGGAAGGATATAGTGACACTCAATAATATAATCAAACAATGGGATAGAATTGACACTTGTAGAACACTCTACTCAACAATAGCAGAATACACATTCTTTCAAGTACTCAGTGAACAAGATAGAGCATAACTTGGGCCATAAAACAGATCTCAACAGATTTAAGAGAATTGAATCCATATAGAGTGTGTTCTCTGACCACAATGGAACCAAGCTAGAAATCAATATAAAGTCAATGAAAGTATATTCTAACACACAGACACTAAACAACATGCTTTTCAATAATCCAAGGGCCAAATATTAATAGAATGTTTCAAATGAAATTTTAAATAAAGGTTTAACAGAATGAAAATAAATAAAGCATATTAAAATTTTTAGGATGCAGCCACAGCATTGCTGAGAGGGAAATTTTTAGCACTGAACACTTCAATTAGAAATGAGGAAAAGTCACAAATAAATAATCTAAGCTCCCACCTCAACATACTTCAAAAATAAGAGAAAAATTAACTCAAAGACAGGAAAAAGTAGGAACAGTAGAGATAAAACTGAATATCAATGAAATTGATAATAGAAAAACAGTGGGGAAGATCAATGAAAGAAACAGGTAGGTCTTTGAAAAGATCAATTAAATTGAGAAAGTCTAGCAAGACTAACAAAGATAAAATGAGATAAGATATAAGTTATTTATACTAATAGCAGGCATGAAACTGACAATGTCAGTATAGGTCTTCCAGACATCAATAGATAATACAGGAGTACAATGAACACACACATACACTTGACAACTTAAATAAAATGGACCAATGTCATCAAAAATACAAACTATCACAACTAACTCTTTGTAAAATAGATAATTTGAATAGCCTGACAACTATTGAGGAAATTAAATTCATCATTAAAAAACTTCTAAGATAGAACTCTCCAAGACCAGATTATATAACTGGAGGTTTCTACTAAAGTTTAAAGAAAATTGACAATTCCACAAGTCATTGCCAGAAAACAGAAAAAAGATGAAACATTTTTCAATTCATTTATTGAAGCCAGTTTTATACTTATATGCAAACCAGACAAAGCAGTATAAAATAAGTGAAATACAGACCTATATCCCTGTGGGGGTGAGGGGAACCTTCCCCTTTCCCCCAAAATTTTGTTGAAAGATCAACTCACAATTAAGGCAGATTAATGAGAAGAAGAGGTTTATTTACCATGCATATGGGGAGAATCACAGAGTGATTACCAAATATTCCAGTGGGATCCAGATATTTTTATTTTTATTTCTTTGTACAAATAATATTTTATTTTATTTTTTATTTTTAAATTTCAGAATACAATGGGGGTACAAACACTTTGGCTACATATATTGCCTATGCACTGCCAAAGTCAGAGCTACAATCATGAATATCCCCCAGATAGTGCACCCATTAGGTGTGAATGTACCCATCCCCTCCACCCCTCTCCCACCTGCCCAGTCCCTGATGAATATTGTGTGCACATAAGTATTGATCGGTTAGTACCAATTTGATGGTGAGTACCCATGGTTTTCATTTTTCCATTCTTGTGATAATACCAGAGGAATTAATTCACCATTGTTTTTTATGGCTGAGTAGTACTCCATCGTATACATATACTACATTTTATTAATCTGCTCGTGTATTGATGGCACCTGGGTTGTATCCACATCTTTGCAATTGTGAATTGTGCTGTTATAAACGTTTCAGTGCAGATGTCTTTATTACAGAATGTCTTTTTTTCCGTTGGGTAAACACCCAGTAGTGGGATTGCTCAATAAAATGGTAGTTCCACTTTTAATTCTTTGAGGTATCTCCATATTTCTGTCTATAGAGGTTGTAATAATTTGCAGTCCCACCAGCAGTGTATGAGTGTTCCTATCTCTCTGCATCCACACCAACATTTGTTGTTTTGAGACTTTTTGATATGAGCCAATCTCACTGGAGTTAAATGATATCTTATTGTGGTTTTGATTTGCATTTCCCTGATGATTAGAGAAGTTGAGCAATTTTTTATGTGTTTGCTGGCCATTATTCTGTCTTCTTTTGAAAAGTTTCTGTTCATGTCCTTTGCCCATTTTTTAATAGGGTTGTTTGATTTTTTCTTGTTAATTTTCCTAAGTTCTGTATAGATTCTGGTTATCAGCCCTTTATCAGATGTATAGCATGCAAATATTTTCTCCCATTCTGTAGGTTGTCTGTTTGCTCTAATGATAGTTTCCCTGGCTGTGCAGAAGCTTTTTAATTTGATTGGGTCCCATTTATTTATTTTTGTTGCTGCTGTGATTGCTTTGGGGGTCTTCTTCATAAATTCTTTGCCTAGGCCAATGTCTATAAGAGTTTTTTGAACATTTTCTTCTAGAATTCTTATGGTTTCATGTCTTAGGTTTAAGCCTATTATCCATTGTGAGTTGATTTTTGTGAGAAGTGAGAGGTGTGGATCTAGTTTCAGTCTTTTACACGTGGCTGTCCAATTTTCCCAGCACCATTTACTGAATAGGGATTATTTTCCGCAGTGTATGTTTTTGTCTAATTTGTCAAAGATCAGATGGCAATATGAGGATGGTTTTATATCTGGGTTCTCAGTCCTGTTCCATTGGTCTATGTCTCTGTTCTTGTGCCAGTACCATGCAGTTTTGGTTACTATAGCCTTGTAGTATAGTTTGAAGTCTGGTAGCTTGATACCTCCCAATTTGTTCTTTTTGCTTAAGATTGGTTTGGCTAGATGGGGTCTTCTCTGGTTCCATACAAATCATAGAATTATTTTTTCTAGATCTGCAAAATGATGTGGGTATTTTGATAGAGACTGCATTGATTCTGTAAATCACTTTAAGTAGTATAGACATTATAACAATGTTGATTCTACTGATCCAAGAGCGTGGTAGGTTTTTCCGTTTACATTGTCTGCTTTCTCAGTGTTTCATAATTCTCCCTATATAGGTCTCTCACCTCCTTAGTTAAATATGTTTCTATACATTTAATTTTCTTTGATGCTATTGTGAAAGGTATTGCATCTTTGATTTGTTTCTCAGCTTGACTTTTATTGGTGTATATGAAGGCTACTGATTTTGTATCCTGTGCATTGATTTTGTATCCTGAGACTTTGCTGAATTTGTTCATCAATTCCAGGAGTCTCTTGGTGGAATGTTTGGGGTTTTCTAGATATAATATCATATCATCAGCAAAGAGTGAAAGTTTGATCACTTCTGCCCCATTTGGATACCCCAGATTCCTGTCTCTGTCTGATTGCTCTGGCAAGGACTTCTGGCACTATGTTGAATAGAAGTGGAGATAGTGGGATACCTTGTCTGGTTACAGTTTTAAGGGGAATGCTTTCAATTTTTCCTCATTCAGTATTATGTTGGCTGTGGTTTTACTGTATATGGCTTTACTAATTTTGAGGTATGAGCCATCTATGCCTATATTGTTAAGAGTTCTTATCACAAAAGTGTGCTGAATGTTGTCAAAAGCCTTTTCTGCATCTATTGAGAGGATCCTATAGTCTTTGTTCTTGCTTTTATTTATATCGTGAATTACATTTGTAGATTTGTGTATGTTGAACAATCCCTGCATCTCAGGGATGAAGGCCACCTGATCGTGATGAATTATTTTTTTGATGTGCATTTGAATTCGGTTTGCTAGTATATTTTTGAGAATTTTTGCATCTATATTCATAAGGGATATTGGTCTGTAGTTTTCTTTTTTTGTTGTGTCCTTCCCTGGCTTTGGTATCAAGGTGATATTGGCTTCATAGAATAAGTTTGGGAGGATCCCATCCTTCTCTATGTTGTGGAATAATTTCTGCAGTATAGGCACCAGTTCTTTGTAGGTTTGGTAGAATTCAGATGTGAACCCGTCTGGCCCAGGACTTTTTTTTGTTGGAAGATTTTTTATTGCTGCTTCAATTTCAGTGCTTGATATTGGTGTGATCATTAATTCTATTTCTTCCTGATTGAGACTAGGGAGGTTGTGTATTTCTAAGAATCTGTCCATTTCCTCCACATTTTCATATTTTTGTGCATAGAGATTTTTGCAGTATTCGAAGATGAGATTTTGTATTTCCACGATATTAATTGTGACCTCTCCTTTTTCATTTCTAATTGAGCTTATTAGAGTCTTTTCCTTTCTGCTTCTGGTCAATCTAGCAAAAGGCCTGTCTATTTTGTTTGTATCTTCAAAGAGCCGACTTTTTGTTCTATTAATCTTCTGTGTAGTTCTTTTCTTCTTGATTTCATTTCGTTCTGCTCTGATCTTGGTTATTTCTTTTCTTCTGCTGGGTTTAGGGTTGGTTTACTCTTCCTTTTCCAGTTCCTTGAGATGGTTCATTAGTTTGTTGATTTGTGATCTTTCTCTCTTTTGGATGTGGACAATGAAGGTGATGAGTTTTCCTCTCAGACTGCTTTTGCTGTATGCCACAGATTTTGATAACTTTTGTCCCCATTATAATTTAGTTTGAAGAATCTTTTGATTTCCATCTGAATCTCCTCCTTGACCCAATAGTCATTCAGCAATATATTGTTTAACTTCCATGTTTTTGTGTAGAGATGAGTGTTTCTGTTGGAATTGATTTCTAATTTTATACCACTGTGGTCTGAGAAGATGCATGGTATAATTTCTATTTTTTTAAATTTGTTGAGATCTGTTTTGTGGCCTAGGATGTGGTCAGTTTTAGAGAAAGTTCCATGAGCTGATGAGAAGAATGTATATTCTGCGTTATTTGTGTGGAATGTTCTGTAGATGTCTATTAGGCCCAGATTTTCTAGAGTCCTATTTTGGTCCATTGTTACTTACTGATTTGTGCTTGGAGGATCTGTCTAGTTCTGTCAGTTGGGTGTTGAAGTCCCTGGCTATTATGGCATTGTTGTTATTATGTTGTCTAGATCTAGCAGTATTTGCTTTACGTATCTGGGTGCTCCTGTGTTGGGTGCATGAATATTTAGGATTATTAAATCTTCTTGTTGGATTTTTCCCTTCACCACTATATAGTGACCATCTTTGTCTTTCTTTAATTTTGTTGCTTTAAAGTTTATGATATCTGATATAAGAATGGATACCCCAGCTTTCTTTTGGTTTCCATTTGCCTGGAAAATTGTATGCCATCCCTTCACCTTGAGTCTGAATGAGTCCTTGTGTGTAAGATACATTTCCTGGAGACAGCAGATATTTGGCTTGTGTTTTTTTAAATCCATTCAGCTAGCCTATGTCTCTTCAATGGGCAATTCAAACCATTCACACTTATTGAAAGAATTGATATTTGGGGTGGATTTCTGTTCATCCTGTTGGGTAGACTCTTATTGTTTTGGTTTATTTCTCAAGCCATTATGGAATAAGAGTTCTGGACTTTAGCTTTTGGGTAATTTTACACTGGTGGGTGTCTATTGAGCCAGTTAGTGTACAGTGTAGGTCTGAGTACTTCCTGCAGGGCATGTCTTGTCTTCACAAATTCCATCAGGGATTGCTTGTCTGGGAAAGTCTTTATATCTCCCTCATATAAGAAGCTTTGTTTTGCAGGGTAAAGAATTATGGGTTGGCCATTATCCTGTTTTAGAAGACTGAGGATGGGTCCCCAGTCCTTTCTGGATTTTATGGTTTCAGTTGAGAAATCTGCAGTTAATGTGATAGGTTTCCTTTCTAGGTTACCTGCTGTTTTTGCCTTACTGCTTGAAGGAGTGCTTCTTTCATCTTTACTTTGGCCAACCTAATAACTATGTGACATGGTGACTGCCTTTTCACATTGAGTCTCCCAGGAGTCCTGTGGGCATCTTGAACCTGGATATTGAGATTTCTGGCTAGGCCATGTAAATTTTCCTCTGTTATTCCTTCAGATAGATTTTCCAACCCTTGCTTATTTTCTTCTTCACCCTCAGAGATGCCTATGATTCTTGTGTTTGGCCTCTTTACAGAATCCCACATTTCTTGTATGCTTTGTTCATGTCTCTTGCTTCTGTGTTCTTTCTCTTTGACTGATTTGTTTAGCACATAGAAGTTATCTTCCAGCTCTGAGATTCTTTCCTTGGAGTGATCCAGCCTATTCTTAAGGCTTTCCACTGTGTTTTATAGATCCTTGAATGCCTCTTTCATTTCCAGTATTTCTGTTTTGTTTTTCCTTAATACTTTGACTTCTTTAGAGAATTTTTCATTCATTTCTTGCATTGTCCTGTGGCTTCTTTGTGTTGGGATTCTATTTTCTCTTGAATTTCATTGAGGTTTCTTACAATCCATAATCAAAATTTTTCCTCTTTCATTTTACCCATTTCATTTAAGTTGGTATCTGTTGCTGAGGAGCTAATGATTTGTTTTGGTGGTGACTTTTTGCTCTGATTTTTCATGATTCTTGTGTTCTTTCACTGATTCTTTCTCATCTGGCCTGTTGGTTGAGAGATGGGTGTGCTAGGGATAGTTTATGGTCCTGTCTCCAAGACCCCAAGGATTTTTCCCTGACAGAGCCAGGGAGAGGAGTGCTGGTCCTGTATTATCTTAGGTATATTTTAGCAAGTTTGATGGACCTCTTGGGTTACCTCTTATCTGATGTCTTCACCTCTTCCCAGTGGAGTGTAGTGAGTTTATTCCCCCCATCTTAAGCTCTAAGCTGGTGGATTGTACTTGAGTATGAATCCACGGCTCCCTGATAGCTTGAGATGGAAGGCAGTATTTTTAGCTATGGGGTTATTCCCACTGCCATTGATTGTAGTTTGTGTGGAGGAGCCAGTTACCTAGGTAATCTGTTGTGCCTGTGGTAGGCTCTTGTCCCCCAGGTGGAGTATATTAAAGCCCCAAGTTTTGGAAGGGACCTTGTAGCTCCAGGGGTTACTTTGACCCTGTTCCCCCTGAGATGTGTGGAGGAGCAAGATAGTTTGCAGTTGCAGTGCAAGAGCTAGGGTGAGTGAGCTTCTATGTAGCTCAGCAGTTGCTCATCTGGGCTCTAGTGGGGGGGACACTGTTATGGAGTTCAGAGCTCTCTCTCTTTCCAAGTTTGGAGGACTGCTTCTGATGGGATGGACCAACTGCTGTGGCTGCTGAGATCTCTAGCTGGGTTTTTTCTTCCCTGTCCACAAGCTTGGGCACTTTCCCCTCTGCTCCCACCAGGGGAATAGTGGCAGCTGAAGGCACTCTTGGATGGAGCAAAACTCTCTAATAAAGTGAGTAGGGTTAGGGGAAGCTGCTCTGGTTCAGCCTGTGACACCTGAGGCATTTGGTTGCCATGGGAACTGGTACTTATACAAATTGAGTCAATATGGCACAGCAACCTTCAATATGACCATTCTCTGGAGTAGGGGAGGATGGGGACCTAGAGAGCAGGCACTAGGGTCCTATCACTTAGGAGATTGCCAGAGCCGGGGAGGCAGGACCAGATGGATGGGCTGCAAACTGTTTCCAATACACAAAGATCCCACTGATACAGGTCAGGGACCTCCTCCCACCTGGCACCTATGGAGGCAGCTGTCCACGGCCTCCAAGGGTGTAGCCTATCATGGCCAGGTGGGAGAGCCCCCAGGCCAGGGATGGGATGAAGCTAGAGACTTAGCTAACAGTCAGCCCCAGGTGGGAGAACTTAAAGATGGCTGCCACCTGCTAAGCATGTTTAAAACAGTGTCCTGCTGGTTCAGGTCAGCCATGCCATGAACACAGCTCTCCTCAACTTGCCTGGATCCCACAGAGGCAATTGTCAGCAGCCGCCAAGGGCATAGCCCATTGTTCTCCATTCAACTCCTGTGTCCTGGTCCCACTGACTTCCAGGGGACAGGTGCCCCTGTTCAAATTCTAGCATACTGCCCTGGGATGCTGTTTCTCAGCCCAGTTCCTCCCCAGCCTGGTGCAGTCTCTGCACAGTGCACCCAAGAGTGCTGTATGGTTCCCACAACTGACTCCTCTCCAGAGAGCCTGCTGTCCCTGACTGAGGGCTTGTCCCTGACTGAGTGGATGGGAAGTCTGTGGGGATGGTGCATGTCCACCTGCAGGTCAGATCACACTGGGCTGACCTGGTGAGCACATCCTTCCTGCACTCTGATCTCTATTGTATTCCTCACACTCTGTGATCTTTGCGAATGTATCTCCCTGTCACCTTTTTTCTTGTGCTGAGTGTCCCATGGGGGAGCTCTGCAAATTCACAATGCTGTTTTCAGAGTGAATGAGCCGCATTCAGGCAGCTCTCTGTGCTCTTCACCTTCTTCCCTGGGATTGGTGATGTAGGAGCCCTCTACTAGACTGCCATTTTTTCCCCCTCCAGGATCCAGATATTTTATACACTCCTTTTAGAGAGCAGGAGGAGATGAGGAGTATAGGTAATTCTGTTTAAGGGAAATAAACAGTTGCTAGAGGAGGATGAATGGATGGGGGAAACAGATTGACTTGTAAATTAACCTAAGAGACAGGTATTATATTTAAAATGATTTGGGCAAGGTCTGGCTGCATTCTTGATTTCCTTTCCTCCAATATATTGAGAAAACAGGGAAGGGAAGGTAAGTCCATTTTTTTTGATGGGTCCATCTGTTTACACAGATAGAGGGAAAGCCCCTTCCAAGTTCTGTTGATCTCTAAGGGCCTTTAATTCAAAATATTCTTTATACCAAGGAGTCATATTTTGGGGTGAAATTTCCTGAGCTCCTTCATTCCTCATGAGTGTAGGTGTGAAAATCCTCAAAGAAATATTAGAAAATACAATTAAGCAATATATAAAATTAATTTTATGCTATTGTTACATGCTTATTCCAGAAATGAAAAGCTGATTCAATGCTCAAAAATCAATGTAATCCATCATAATAATAGACTGAAAAGGAAAAATCATGATTACATAAACTGATTCAGAATATCATTGACTAAATTCAGAACCCATTCATGTGAAAAACTGTCATCAAGGTAGGAATAAAGGAAAACTTGCTTAACTTGATGGAGATTATCTACCAAAAACCCTACCTTTAACATCATATTTAATAATGAAAGACTGAATGTTTTTCTACTAAGACTCAACAAGGCGAGTATGAATTTTTTATCTTAACTACTGCTACTCAACATACCACTTGAAATTCTACTCAGCACAATAAACAAAAAAAAAGGAAATAAAAATATAAATCAGAAATGAAGAAATAAAACTATTCCTATCTGCAAATGGCATGATGTGGAAAACCCCAAGGAATCTACAAACAAACCATCTTGAACTAACTGGTGAGTTAGGTAAAGTCACAGAATACAAATAAATCCATGCTAAAGTAAATTATATTTCTGTATAAGAGCAATGAAGATATAGAAACTAATATTAAAAATAAAATATCATTTGCAATTACTACAAAAGAAATAGGTGTAAATCTAAGAAAACTTGCACATTACTTATATGTTGAAAACAAATATTGATAAATAATCAAAATGATCTAAATAAGTGGAAAAACATACATACCATGTTTCCAAACTGTAAAATCAACAGTAAAAGATGCTAATTCTCTTTAGATTGTATATCCACTTAACCCAATTTCTATCACAATTACAGCAAGATATTTTACAGATATAGAGAATATTATTTGAAATTTCATATGAAAATGCAATGAAAATAGAATAGCTAAGAAAATTTTGGAAAAGAATAAAGTAGGATGGACCACCCTATCCCAATTCTAACCTTATTATACAGCTATAGTAACCATGACTGTGTGGTAGAGAGATAAACACAAAGATCTATAAAAAAAGAGTCATAAACCCAGAGACAACCCTCCATATATATGACCAACTGATTTTTTAACAAATTTGTAAAAAAACAAGAAAATTCAATGGAAGAAGTAGAGTTGTTTAATGTAAAGTGTAAAGCTATAAATCTTTTAAGAAAAAACATGGGAGAGAATCATCTATTCCTAGCGCTGGGTGAAGAGTTCTTAGACATGAAACCAAAAACATCATTTACGAAAGAAAAGTAAACTGGGCTTCATCAGAATGAAAAATGTTTGCTCTATAAAAGTCCATATGAAGAGAATTAAAATATAAGCTACAGACTGGAAGAAAATATTTGCAAACCACACATTTGACAAAGGACTTTTATCTAGAATTTTTTTTTTTAAAAAACTGTAAAACTCAACAGTAGAAAACAATCTAGTTAGTAAATGGGCAAAATACATGAAAGGAAACTTCACCAAATATGACATGCAGTTGGCAAATAAACACATGAAAAGATGTTCAACGTTATTACCCATTAAGAAAAAACAAATTAAGACCACAAGGACATATGTATCAGAATGAAAACGAGAGAGAGAGAGAGAGAGAGAGAGAGAGAGAGGAGGAACCAAATCCTGGTGAAGATATAAGGAAAGTGGATCTCTCATATATTCTCAAAAATGGCCTTTTTTACACTGAGGAAATTTCCTTCTAAATCTAATTTTTGTGATTTTTTTATCATGAAAGGATGTTAAACTTTGTCAAATGCTTTTTCTGTATCTATTAATATGATCATGTGGTTTTTATCATTCATTCTGTTAATGTGGTGTATTACACTAATTAATTTACATGTGTGAAACAAAACTTACATCCCAGGGATAAATCCCATTTGGTCATTATATATATATATATTTTTTTTTTTTTAATGTGCTGAATTTGATTTGATGTGTTTTGTTGAAGATTTTTGCATCTATATTCATCTGGGATATTGGCCTGTAGTTTCATTTCATGTGGTGTCTTTGTCTGGCTTTGGTATCAGGGTGATGCTGGCCTCATAAAATGAGTTTGGAAGAATTACCTCTGTTTCTATCTTTCAGAAGAATTAAGAAGGAATTTTTTTAATTCTTTTTTTTAATGTTTGGTGGAATTCAGCCTTGAGGACACATGGTCCTGGGCTTTTATTTTTTGGGAGATTTTTCATTACTTCTTCAATCTCTTTATTTGTTATTAGTCTATTCAGGCTTTTCATATTCTCTTTTTTGATTGTTTAAACTTGTTTATTGTAAAACATAGCACATATGCATAAAAGTATGTAAAACGTAAGTGTTAGAAAGAGCTTAATGAATTATGGGAAGTGATCATTCATGCAACCACCTCCAGGTCAAAAACAGAATATTGCCTGTATTCCAGGAGCCCCTCATTCCTTGTCCTAGTTGCAACTTCCTTCTCTCCTCCCTAAAGATAGCAGTGTCCTGACTTTTATGAGAATCACCTCCTTGCCTTTAAAAGCATAGTTCAGCTTCTTTTGCACAATAATGTATATTTCCTGGCCTTTTCTTATTGAGTTGTACCATATATGTTAAAATGCACAAACCTTGATGAATTTTTGTATATGAATATACTTGTGTAATCTCCACCCAGCTCAAGATATAGAACATTTCTAGCACCTTCAGAAGACTCCTTTGTGCCCATTCTCAGTCAATAACCCTCATAAGTCACCACCATTCTGACCTCTATCACCCTAAAAAAGTTTTACCTATTCTTAAACTTTATATAAATGAAATATTATATGTGGGATCCACTTTTCCCCTACTCAATAATAGATGAGATTCATCACGTTGCTGCATGTAACAGTAGGTAGTTGTTTTTTTTTCATTATGGTGAACGAAATCAGAAATATTTCACCCCAAAATATATTTCTTTGACATATTTTGAGATGGCCACTACAGAAGTAATACTACAAGGCTGTCTTTCATGGGAGGAAATTTGCATCTGTAGAGAATCTGCGTTAATGCAGCCAGGTCTTTCCTTATCTCATCTAGGAAAAATTAACTGAGAGTCTGACAACTTTAAAGGTCTGAAAAGAAACATTTATCATCTATTCTCTCTGAGGGCAGCTACCTGAGAGGCTTTATCTGCATAATAAGACCACCATTGCTAGCCAAGCTCTCTTTCTCCCTCCCATAACTTGTTTTATGGCATATATGCTTCTAAACCCCATGGGACAATTGAGTCTCCATTATTAAGGCTCCTGAATATACACATTAAAATAAACGTATATGTCTTTTTCTCTAGTTAATCAATCTGCCTCATGTCAGTGATTTTTTACCGAACCTTTAGGGAGCCAAGAGCCTTGGTACCTACAATGGTGTCATATTTCATTGTATAAATATGACCCCCCCCAGTTTATCCATTCTACTGATAAACATTGAGTTGTTTCTAGTTTTTAGGTATTATTAATAACTATAAAGTTGCTATAAACATTGTTATACACATCTTTTATGGACTAACGTATTCCTTTCTCTAGGGTCTGTTATATCCAGGAGTGTCATTGCTGACTGACAGAGTAGGAATATATTTAGCTCGAATAGTACTTCCAGATGATTTTCCAAGTAGTTGTACTAATATACACTTCCACTGCCAATTTATGAGAGTTTTTGTTGCTCCATGTCTTTCCCAATACTTTGTATTTTCAATCTTTTTAAGTTTTACCCATATGGTGGGTATATAGTGGTACATAATTATGGTATTAATTTGTATTTCCTCTTAGTGGCATTGAATCTCAACATATGTGGCTTGAAGGGACCTTAAAGGCTATTTCATCCATTAAAAAAGACCCAGAGAGGAGTGACTTGCCAATGTCTCACAGTTAGTTGGCATCAGATCTCAGTTGAGGAGCTTAGGAGAGCTGCCATCTGGTCCAGAGATTGCCTGGTTAGAGTGCTGCTCTACCTTTTCCTTTCCCAAACACTACCCATGACAGTCAGCCATTTGTGCACTCCTTGTGGCTGTGGTTTGCTCATCCACTTCTGGCCTTTGGCCCCAGAGAAATTTGGGTTCTAATCCTGGCTTAGTGTTTATTAGCTGTGAAACCATCACAATCACTGTGATGGTTAATTTTATGTGTCAAGTGGCCTAGGCTGTGGTGCTTAGTGTTTGGTCACAGTCTAGATGTTGCTGTGAAGGTACTTTTTAGATGTAGGTAAAATTTTCAATCAGTAGACTTTGATTAAAGCAGATTACTCTCCTTAATGTGGTGGACATCATCCAATCATGTCAAGGCCTTAAGTAAAACAAATACTGAGGTTTCCCAAAGAAGAAGGAATTCTCTTTAAGACTGCAACACAGAAATCCTGCCTGAGTTTGCAGCCTACTGCCTTACTGAATTCAGACTCCACACTGTAACATCAGCTCTTACCCAAATTTCTTGGCTGCTGGCCTGCCTTATGGATTCTGGATTTGCCAGCCCCACAATTATGTGAGCCAATTCCTTAAAATAAATCTTTCTCTCTTTTACTGACTATGTTTCTCTGGAGAACCCTGACTAATAAATACACTTCTTCTTTCAAACCTTAGTTTGTTAATTTATAAAATAGGAGATCATGAAACTAATCTTGCAAAGTTGTTGTATGGATCAGATATAATGCATATAAAATCTCTAACAGATATTTAGTAGGTATTTAATAAGTAGCTTTTTTTTTTTTACAAAAACACTGATTTAGTTAAATAGATTGAGCAAATGATATGTACCCAGCTTGAAAAAAATTAGTAAAACAAAAGAGTATAAAATGAAAAATAAGTCTCTTAGGCCAGAGAACTATTGTTAATGGCTGCTTGAATTTCTCCTAAAACATACACAAATAAAAGCATGTTACACCAATAGTTCAGATAGTTAGTTTTGGTCAAAAACATGTAACTCATGTAAAATTGTCTCCAAATGGTCCAGACTTTGAGCAGTGTGCTGACCAAAGAAACATCCCTGATAACCAAGAGTTAATTTAAAAAAATCCTCAAGTTTGTCATTGTATTTTTTGTCTCCATTATATTTTTAATTGACACACAATAATTGTACATATCTATGGAATACAATGTGATGTTTTGATATATGTATATATTGTGTGATGATCAAATCAAGGTAATTAACTTATCCATCACCACATACATTTATCATTTATTTGTCATGAAAATATTCAGAAACCTCTCTTCCTGCTATTTGGAAATATATGATACATTGTTAACTATAGTCTCTCTACTGTGCAACAGAACAACCAAATTTTTTTGTCCTATGTGATTGTAACTTTGTACCCATTGACCAACCCTTTTCCCATCCTCTTCTCCTCCTTTCCCTGCCCGGTTTCTGGTAACCATTGTTCTACTGTCTACTTCTATGAGATCAACATTTTTTATATTCCACATATGAGTGAGATTATGCAGCATTTGACTCTTTGTGTCTGGCTTATCTCATTAACATAACGTCTTCCAGGTTCATCCGTGTTGTCTCAAATGACAGGATTTTGTTCTTTTTATGGCCAAATAATATTCAATTGTGTATATATATCATTTTTTATACATTTATCCATTATTGAACATTTAAGTTGATTCCAAATCTTGGCTGTTATGAATAGTATTGCAGCAATAAACACAGGGGTGCAGATACCTTTTCAACATAACTTATTTCATTTCCTTTGGATATGCAATTTCATCCCTCAGTATCCATGGGGAATTGGTTCCAGAACCCCCTATGGACACTAAAATCCATGAATGCTCAAGTCCATTATATAAAATGGTGTAGTATTTGCATACAACCTTTGCATATACTTCTTGTACATTAAATCATCTCCAGACTACTTAAAATACATAATACAATGTACCTGCTGTGTTAATAGTTGTTATACTGTACTTTTTTTAAAATTTATATTTTTTATTGTTATTATTTTTGTTTTCTTCCCAAATATTTTCAATCTGCAGTTGGTTGAATCTACCGATGCAGGACCCATGGATATGGAAGTCTGACTATACGGCCAGTAGTGGGATTGCTGGATCATATTATAGTTCCATTTTTAATTTTTTGAGGAACCTCATACTATTTTCCATAATGACTGTACTAATTTACATTTCTACCAACAGTGTACAAAGGTTCTCTTTTCTCCACATCCTTGCCAACACTTGTTATCTTTTGTCTTTTTGATAATAGCCATTCTAATTTGGAGTGAGGTAATATATCATTATGGTTTTGATTTGTATTTTTCTGTTAGCATTTGTATGTCTTGCTTAGAGAAATGTCTATTCAGATCATTTGCCCATCTTTTAATTGGATTATTATTATTATTATCTTTGCTATTGAGTCGTTTGAATTCCTTATACATTCCGGATATTAACATTTTGCCAGATGTGTAGTTTGAAAGTATGTTCTTTCTTTATGTAGGTTGTTTATTCACTCTTGATTGTTTTCCTTGCTGTGCAGAAGCTTTTTAGTTTGATATATCACGTTGCTTTTGTTGCCTACGCTTTTAAGGTCTTATCCAAAAAATCTTTGCTCAGTCTAATGTCATGAAGCATTTCCCCTATGTTTTCTTCTGCTAATCTCACAGTTTCAAGTCCCACATTGAGTTAATTTTTAATCCACATTGAGTTAATTTTTGTATATGGCAAAAGGTAGGAGTCTGTTCTCATTCTTTTTCATGTGGATAGTTTCCAATATTACCAGCACCATTATTAAAGAGACTGTTCTTTCCCCAATGTGTGTTCTTGGTAACTTTGTTAAAAATCAGTTAGTTGTAGGTTTGTATTTCTGGGCTCTCTATTCTGTTCCATTGGTCAATGTGTCTGTTTTTATGCCAGCACCATGCTGTTTTAGTTACTACAGCTTTGTAGTATATTTTGAAGTCAAGTAGTGTGATACCTCCAGCTTTGTTCTTTTTGCTCAGGATTGCTTTGGCTATTTGGGGTCCTTTGTGGTTCCACATGAATTTTAGAATTTTTTTTCCATTTCTGTGAATAATGTCACTAGTATTTTGACAGGAATTAAATTGAATCTGAAAATTGCTTTGGGTGGTATGGTCATTTTAATCATATTAATTCCTCCAATTCATGAACATGAGATGCCATTCCATTTGTTTGTGTCTTATTCAATTTATTTTATCAATATTTTATAGTTTTCAGTGTAGAGATCCTTCTTTCTCTAGTTGATTTATATCTGTTGTGATCTTTATTATTTCCTTTTTTCTGCCAACTTTGGGATTATTTTGTTTTTCTTTTTTGAGTTCCTTCTGGTGAAAAGATAGCTTATTTATTTGAGATCATTTTTTAAATGTTAGCATTTATTGCTATAAACTACCCACGTAGAACTGTTTTTACTATATCCCAAAAGTTTGATATCTTGTGTGTCCATTTTTATTTGTCTGAAGGTATTTTTTAATTTCTCCTTTGATCCTTTTTTTTGTTCAGGAGCATGTTGTTTAATTTCCATATATTTGTAATTTTTCCAGAATTCTTCTGGTTATTGACTCTTTTCAATCTTTTTAAATTCTTGACTTGTTTTGTTGCCTAATATATGATTTATTATGGAGAATGGTCTATGTGCATTTGATAAGAAGATCTATTGTGCTGCTGTTGGATGGAATTTTCTGTATATGTTTGTGAAGTCCATTTGGTCTAAAGTGTAGTTTAAGTCCAGTGTTTCCTTAATGATTTTCTGTCTAGATGATCTGTCTTCTCCTGAAAATGAGGTATTTGAGTTACTTACTATTATTGCAGTGTAATCCATCTTTCCCTTCAAATCTGTTACTAATTGTTTTTATATTTAGGTGCTCCAATGTTAGGTGCACATATCTTTATAATTGTTATAGTCTCTTTTTCAATGACCCTTTTATCACTATATAATGACTGCCTTTTCTCCTTTAAAAATTTTTAACTTAAAGTAATTAGTGCTCTTTCATTTCAGATCAAAGAACTCCCTGTAGCATATCTTGTATGGCAGGTGTAGTGGTGATAAACTTCCTCTGCTTTTGTTTGTTTGGGAAATTTTTATTTCTCTCTCATTTATGAATGACAGTTTTTCTGGGTAAAGTATTATTGGTTGGCAGATTTTATTTTATCTGATATAAGTAGAACCACCTCTGCTCATTTTTCATTTTCCATTTGCATGGATATTTTTTTCCATTCTTTCATGTTCAGTCTGTGTCCTTAAGACTACAGTGAGGCTCTTCTTGGCAGCACATGGTTGGGTCTTTTTTTTTTTTTTCTTACCCATTCAGCCACTCTGTGTCTTTTGATTGGTAAATTTGTGCCATTTACATTTAGAGTAATTATTGATAGGTAAGGATTTGTTACTGCCCTTTTAGTTGTTTTCTGGCACTTTGTAGATCCTTTGTTCCTTTCTTTCTAACCTCCTATGTGATTTGTTGATTTTCAGCAGTGGTATGCTTTGATTCTTTTTTTGTTTATCTTTTGTGTATCTGTTCTTGGTTTTTGCTTTGTGGTTAAGATGAGACTTATGTAAAGCATCTTATACCAGTTTATTTTAAGCATATAATAACTGAACTTTGATCACATACAAAAGATCTGCAGTATTATTACCTCATTCACACATTTTATGTTTTAATATCACAGTTTGCATCTTTTTATATTATGTATCCATTAACAAGTTCATGTAGTTATAGTTATTTTTAATATTTTTTTCTTTTAACATTTATTAATAATTAACACACCACCATTACAGTATTAGTGTATTCTGAATTTGACTGTATATTTACCTCTATCAATAAGTTTTATACTTTTGTATGTTTTCATGTTAGTAATTAGTGCTCTTTCATTTCAGATCAAAGAACTCCCTGTAGCATTTCTTGTATGGCAGGTGTAGTGGTGATAAACTCCCTCTGCTTTTGTTTGTTTGGGAAAGTTTTTATTTCTCTCTCATTTATGAATGACAGTTTTTCTGGGTAAAGTATTATTGGTTGGCAGATTTTTTTTTTCCTTTCAGCATTTTGAATAGATCATACCTATTCTCCTGGACTGCAAGATTTCTTGCTGAAAAATTCACTGATATCCCTTATTAAATTTCCCTTCCATGTGATATATTTTTTTTCTCTTGCTGTTTCAGAATTTCTTTGTCTTTGATTTTTAATAATTGATTGTAATGCATCTTCGTGTATTCTGCTTTGGGTTCAATTTGATTAGAGAACTATGAGCTTCCTCTACCTTGATGTTCATGTTTTTCCCCAGATTTGGGAAGTTTTCTGCCATTATTTCTTTAAATTTTTGTTCAATCCTTTCTTTCCTCTCTTTCTGAAAACTGTAACATGTGAATGTTTGCTGTCTTGGTAGTGTCCCATAAATCCCATAGACTTTCTTCATTCCCCTTTATTTGTTTTTTTCTTTTTGCTCCACTGACTGGATAATTTCAAATGTTTCATAATTTCAAATTTATCTTTGAGTTTAATTATTCTTTCTTCTGTTGATTTAGTCTACTATTGACACTCCCTATTGTGTTTTTTAGTCTAGTCACTATATTTTCAGCTCCAAAATTTCTGGGTTTTTTTGTTATTGTTGTCAATTTCTTTGTTTAGCCTCTCTTTTTTTTGTATCATTTTCATGATTTCTCAAATGTTTTATCTGTATTCTTTTGTAATTTGCTGAGCTTCTTTAGAGTAATTATTTGGAATTTTTTGTTAGCAAATTCATGGATCTCCATTTCTTTAGGGTCAGTTATGAGAAGTTTATTGTGTCTGCGAAGGGGTCTTTATGGATAGGCTTCAGTAAACAAAGAACTTCACCTGCTATAGGGTTGGGGTATTCAAAGTTGAGTCCAATATCTCCCCCACTGTGATGTGTTGTGGCATCAGGTCCAGTGGCATGGGTGACCAAGTTTGAGGTGCAGAGGTGAGCTCCAGGTGCGGGGTGACACATTGTGTCTCATCACTGAGTGGTCCTCTGTGGTAAAAGCTGTGGGAGGTGAATGGTGGTTGTGTGGGCTGTTGAGAACTTCATCAGGTAAATCTTCCAGAGCCGTATGTCGGAAGTCCATTGAGGGTCATGGTGATATTGATAGACCTTGCTTGTCTTCTTTGTACTCTGCTGTTTTCAGACATCTCAGCTATGCCACTTCCTCCATCAATCTGGGTGTGGTAAAATTGAAGATGGTCATTTGGGCAGTGCCCAAAAAGGCTGAAAAAGTTGATTGTTCACTCTGATAGCCTCTTCCTTGCAAAGGGAACATGCAGGCCAGGAAGTTCCCTCTCCATGCTGTGCATTGCCAACTTGGAGGATGGGGTGATGCAAGCAAAATGAGACTGTTCTTCTTGCCCATTTTGTGCACTACTTGTATTTTTTTTTTTCATTTTATTGCTGACACGTTTTAGGTGGACTCCTGAGATTTCCAGAGTTATTTTCATTCATGGATAACTGCAAATTGTTGCTTTTCACTGAGGGGAAAAGATGACTGGAATCACCTACTCTGTCATCTTGCTTATGTCACTCTCCAGACCCCTCAGAAAAGTTTTAGAATATATGAAAAAGAACCAAATTCAAGTTTTAGAGGTGAAAATTACAATAATTGAAACAAAAAATATTATTGGATGGGTGCAATATCAGAATAGAGATGATACAGGAATAAGTAAACTTCAAAATTGATAATGAAAATTATTCAATTTTTAAAAAAGACATAAAAGCAATTAAAAACCAATAAACAGAGCCTCACAGACCAGTGCATTTAAGATTCTAATAATGGAAGTCACAGAAAGAGAGAAGAAATGGTGTTGTAGTGAAAAATAAACACACAATGACTGAAAATTTCCCAAGTTTGGCTAAAGACATAACCTATAGATTCAAGTATTGAAGCAAACACAACCTCCCATCAAGAAATACAGTCTAATTCCACTCCTCTTGAATTTAGTCTCATATTAATGATGTGCTTGTAACAAATGTATGTGTTGTGACAGAGTCTGTCCTTGACCAAATTTTAGTCAGAGTTCTCTGATTCCCCTTCCCAACTAGGCTTCAACTTTTAGACTTACATGTCTATCTTTGTATTGTAATTTTAGCAAAAATCCTTTCAAGTTGGTATCTTCCTCATCCCCCACCATTCCCCAGGTAAAATCTGATCACATTGGTCTGCCCTCTGCAAAGATCCTGTTACATTGATTAGCAAGAATTACCCTACATTCTTAGCAATTTTCTATCCATTGATACCCGCCCCCAGACCTTAGGTATAAAATCTCTACTTTTCTTGTGGCATTCAGAGTTGAGTCCAATATCTCTTCTCTACTGAAAAATTCATTGTAG
Source organism: Daubentonia madagascariensis (assembly GCA_023783475.1). NCBI lineage: Eukaryota > Metazoa > Chordata > Mammalia > Primates > Daubentoniidae > Daubentonia > Daubentonia madagascariensis. Next base: position 674,732 of record JAKFHU010001467.1, on the reverse strand, counting down.
TAGTCCCCCTGAATAAAGTCTGCCTTACTATCCTTTAACAAGTGTCAGGATGAATAATTTTTCTTTATCAGCTGGGATTGATGTTAATTCTCTCCCAAACTGGTCAAGAATACTATTTCTGCCTGGTATTTCGGAAGGCTTACTTAGAACATCTCTATTGGATTGCTTCCTCTGGGAACCTAGCCACTATTCTATTAGACACCAAGTCACAGGAGAAATCTCACATAGGTGCTCCAATTGGCATTTCCAGCTAGGTGCAGCCTGCAAGTTATCTCAGTCCCTGTGTTAGATGTGAGACAAAGGAGTCTGTGGATAATTCCAGAGCCATTTAAGTCACCTCCAGTTGTTCAAATCTTTCTGGCTGAGGCCCCAGACATTTTGGTGCAGAAATAGGCTTTCTCTGCTGTGTCTTTTTCAAATTCCAAACTGATCAACTTTGAGAGTACAATAAACTGTAATTTTATAACACAAAGTTTGGGGTGGTTTGCTACACAGTACTAGAAAGTGGGAACACCAACCTCTGAATATTCTTACTCAAAAGTTGTGGATTTAAAGAGTCAATATTTTAAAGTTGTCTTGTTTTTTCTACTTAATGTATACATTTAAATGATTCTACATAGAAATTATTAGCTGTTTTTGTTTTTGTTCATTTTGCTATATGGGAGGATGTAAATTGACTATATATTTATAAAACTTATATGAAAAAGCAAAGGAGCAGTAATAGCCAAGTTAAAGAAAAATAAAAATGTTGAAGAAATTATACTAAAGATAATTAGAATTTTATAGCAATGCAGTTACTATAGCTGCAAGGACAAGACAATAGAATTCAGACATATATGGATCAGTGGTTTATGATAAAGGTAACACTACAGATCAGTACTACAGGATGGCCTTTTTAATAAGTAATTCTGGTTATTTTAATCCAAATTTGGAAAAAAATACTTCTCAAATTACCATACATTTCACCATATATAAAAATTTACCATACACCATGCAGAGAAAAAAATTCTAGGTGACTTGTATATTTGAATTTTAAAGAGAAAATAAAAAACTTCCAGAAGAAATGTATTTATTACTTTGGGTGAGAATTTTTTTCTTAAACATGATCAAAAGAACACTAACCATAAAATAAAATAAGGACAAATGGGATTACATTAAAATTAAGTGCATCTGTTTGACAAAATACACCATTAAGAGAATAAAAAGACCAACCCCAAATAAAAGAAGGTATTTCAGTGTATGTAAGTCACAAAGCTTGAATACAGAATATATAAAGAGCTTTTACAAATTGATAAATTAAATATATAAATCCAAATGCAAAACTGACAAAAGAATTTTACACTCTTCACCAAAGAGAATATTATTTATAAGCATATAAAATTGTGATCAAATCTACTACTCATTAGATAAAGAAAAAATTAAATCATAATGAGATAACATTAACATTCATTAGAGTGGCTAAAATTAAAACAATATTTCTATATCAAGTACAGACCAAGGATGTGGAGCAATCAGAATATTTATCACTGCTTGAGCGATTGTAAATTGCAAATTGTAAATTTGTACAATCCCTTGTGGAAAATATTGAACATTAGCTATTAAAGTTCAACATACACATTCCCTAGATCTAGAAGTTTTACTTCTATGTGCATATGCCACATCTGAACATCAAAACCATCAACATGAACGGTCATAGCAACATTATTTATAATACTGTCAATCAGGAAACAATCCAAATGTTCCTCAATATTAAAATGGATAAATATATTTTGATATATTTACACAATGAAATTTTAAACAATAAGAGATGGAAAAAAGTCTGGTAAAGGTAAAAGTAACAATCTCACAAGTACAATGTAAAATAAAAGAAGTAAAACACAAAAATATATTGTATGATATCACTTATGTAAATTTCAAGGACTGACAAAACCACTTTATCCTACTAAAGGTCAGGTAGTGGCTAAATTTGAGGGTTAGAGATGGAGAGCAATGGATAATTGTTTCAAGAGGGTTTCTTGGGTTCTCATCATGTTTTCTTTCTTGACCTGGATGGTGACTGTATGGATATGTTCTCTTTGTGATAATTCATCCCTCTCTAAGTTTCTTCATGTGAACTCTTCTACATGTTTGTTTTATTTACTAAAATGGTTAAGTTAAAACCATTTAAAACAGATAAAAGAAATATGTTTAATTAAGATATCAAAAAAAGTTTGGACTCCTTGGTAGTAAGGAAAATACAAATCAAGACCACTGTTGAAAATACTTTACAACTATCCAAATGTCAAAAGAAAGAAATCTTACAATATTAAGACTATGACAGATTGTAAATTGGTAAGATCTTCTACACATTGTTCTTAGAGGGTATCACCGAAAGCTAGCAGTAGCCTCTATGACTTTGCGATCATTTACATAGCTTCCCTGAAAACCTTCTATTTTTAAATTTCCAGGTTCATAAAATGAAGTTCTTTGAACTTCCTCATTTCCAATAGTTGTTTCTCTCTCTTTCTTTGTATTAAATTCCTGTTTTGTCTGACATACCTGTAGTGGTTTTGGTTTGCTGATATAACTCTGAATGATAGAGTATGTATAAAAAGAAGGCAAATAAATAAATAAATCCATAAAGAAAAAGAGAGAAAGAGAGAGAGAGAGAGAGAGAAGGATGGAAGAAGGGAGACCAAACAAATCCTATAAAGAAACATAGTAAATATAAGTGTAGAGGTTAATAAAATCATGAATAAACATTCCACTGAGAAAAATTTAGAAATCCAATAAAATTTCTCTGATATTGACAAACTACTGGTGGATTAATATCAACAAAAGGGCCCCAGACACAAATAAACAGTATCAAGGAAGGAAGAGGGAATATTATTTCATATGTTGCTGAGAATAAATACATTAAAAGAAGATACTGTGAATACACCACTAAATTTATAAATTTATATGATATGGAATAAATACCTAGAAAATACAACTTGCCCAAAATATCTCAAGAGAAAAATGAAACAAAATCTTAATAGTCCTCTACACAATTAAAAAAATTGAATCAGTTGTTAAAATTTTTCTTACAAAGAACTTCAAGTCTCAAGTTTTTCCAGTGATTTCTACTAAACAGCTAAGGAACAAACAATGAGAGTATTATTAAAATGTCCCAGAGTATACCATAGTATAAGAACGGAAATCCACAAATCATTTTATTGTGCTAGCATAATCTTCCTGTCAAAACATGAAAAAAAAGAGGTCATTGGAAGTTTCTCCATATCTAAGGTAGGTTCTCCTTGAATTTTTGTTAGTCTCATTGCTTTCAATAAATCAGATCCTTTAACAGCTTCTGTCACTTTGTCCTTGTTTTTCAAGGTCATATGGTGGAATGGGGCATGCTTGACTGACAAGCAATAGCCATCACTGATTTTCCATCTTTGTAGTTCTTAATCACTTTTAATTTTGTTTCCAGGTCAATCACTCAGTGTGGCTTTTTACTGGCAATATTAGCAGTGGATTTTGTATGCTTAGGGGCCATGATGAACAAAACAACATGAAATTAAATCAACCACAAGAGAAAATTATGCAATTAAGAAACATGGTAAACATGAGATGTATAAAGCTGCTGCCAGTGTAACACAGCATACTATTTTATAGTAAACATATTTTTATAAATATACAGAGTACACTCTAAAATAATAATAAAAAGTATAATATAGTAAATACATAAACCAGTAACATAGTTATTTATTATCATTATCAAGTATTATGTATTGCATATAATTGTATGTAGTATACTTGTATACAACTGGTAGAGCAGTAAGTTTGTTTACACCAGCATCACCACAAAAATACCTAGGTAATGCATTGTGCTATGGCATTATGTTGGCTACAGTGTCACTAGGAAATAGGAATTTTTCAGATCCAATATAATCTTAGGGGACCACTGTCTTATATGTGGTCCATCACTGACCAAAACGTTGTTATGTGGTACATGACCTTATCGGATTGCTTATTAGTATCTCATAATACCTGCAGGCTTTCTCTATACTTTCTTATTCTTTTTTCTTTCTTCCTTGGATTGGGTATTTTTAAATGACCTTTGAGTTCACTGATTCTTGATTCTTCTGCTCGATTGAGTCTGCTGTTGAAGCTCTCTATGGAATTTTTCAGTTTAGTCATTGTGCTTTTTAGCTCTAGAATTACTGTTTTGTTATTTTAAATGTTTTCTGTTTCTTTGCTGAACCTCATTTTATTTGTGTATTGTTTTTCTGCTATCATTTAATTGTCTATTTGTGTTCTCTTGTAGCTCATTGACCTTCTTTAAGAAGATTATTTTGAATTCTTTGTCAGGCAGTTTTCATTATCTCCATTTCTTTAGGGTAGATTGCAGATGCTTTATTTTCTTCCTTTGGTGGTTTCATGTTTTCTTGATTGTTTGTGATCTTTGTGGCTATGTGTTGATGTCTGCACATTCAAAAGTAGGCACTTATTTCAGTCTTTACAGACTGTCTTTGGTAGGGAAAGCCCTTCACCATTCACCCCATTCAGAGATTCTGGGACAGCCATCTTGCATGGTCAGTGGCTTGCTCCTGGAGTACTTGCGCAAGCTACAGACTTGCTGTCCTTGTGTTAGGGTCAGTAAGTGCTGAGTTGGCACCTGGGTCCACAGATTTGGGCCTGGAGCCTGGGTCGACTGAGGTGGACCTGGAGCTTGGGTCTTTTGGGGTAAGCCTGGATCCTGGGCTCACAGAGTCCAGCCTTAAACCTGGGTTGATGAGGGCCAGCCTGGAGGCTGAATTTGTACATGCTGGTCTTGAGGCTTGGTCTGTGAGGGCTGCCCTGGAGACTATGGCTGTGGGCCTGGCCTGGTGTTGGGCCCTACTGAGATGGGTCTGCTGGAATAGGCCTGGACCCTGAGGTGGCTGGAGTTTTGTGCCACAGAGACCAGCCTGGCACTGGGTAGGCCTGTAGCCTGTGACCACAGGGGACAGTCTGGAGGTTGTGTGCATAGGAGTCACCCTGGTGCCTGTGACCACAGGGGCAAGCCTGGTACTGGGACTTGTTGATGATGACCTGGCACTAGGGTGGAACTGGATGCTAGTTTCACACATGTTGGCCTGGAATCTGGGGCAGAGAAGGTGGGCCTGGCATTGGGTGGGCTGAGAGCCTATATCTGTAGGGGTCAGCCTAGACACTGGGTCTGCTGATATTGACATGGTACCTAAGGCCATGGTTTACAGCCTGGAGAATGGGTTTTCAGGTGCCAATGTGGCACTGGGGTGGGCTTGAAATCTGGGGCCACAGGGTCTTGTCTGGCACTGGAACAGTCTGAAGCCTGGGGTCAATAGGGGTGGCCTGACAGTAGGGCAGGCCTAGAGACTGAGTCTGCATGGGAAACCTGGAGCCTAGGGCCACAAGGGCTGACATGGTGCTGGGTTTTACTAGTGTGGGCCTGATGTTGGGGTCTGAAGCAAAATTTGGTGTTCACTTTACTTTTCTTCTCCCACACAGAAGTAATTTCTCTCCATACATTGTTGCCTCGGGTTGGGAATGGGGTGATTCAGGTAATATGAAACTGTCCTTTCTATCCTCTTTATTGCATCTTTTAAATATATTTCCATTCTACACCCAGGTGCTACAATATTTCATCTGGTTTCCTTAGCTCTTGTGAAAGTATTTTTGTTCATAAACAGTTGTTTAAATTGAGATGAGAGTTGGAATGTTCCATTCTGCCATCTTGTTGATGTAATTCCCATGGAAGAATTTCTTCAACAAAAGAAAAATCAGAAACTAAAACAAATTTTAAAAGTGAAGAATTCACAAAAAGTACATTAAAATTAATGATTTCTATTTATCAGAGAAACTATAAAGAGAAATATCAAACTACTAACAGGAAAAAATATCTACAACTAATTTTATCAAAAAGGAATTAGTATTCACAATATAAAAATAATTCTTACATACTAATAAAAATAAATCCAGTTTTAAATGAGGAAATATTTGAACAGCACTCCATGAAAGAGGCAATCCAATGACCACTCAATCCATGCAGGAGTGAGAAATAGCATCAAATGAGACAGAGTTAGATAAGAGTCAGGGCATTCAGGCACACAGGCCATGTCTACCAGTTTTATCTTTACTAACAAAGCAATGCCCAGAAAGTTCTTAAGACAAGAGTAACAGGTTGTTTTTGTATTTAAAATTTACTCTTCATGTACCAAATTGACTTGGGATAGGAAGGGCTATGAAAAGGGCAAGAATATGCCCATTAGGGAAGAATATTAGAGTAAAAATATTAGGAATGGAAATCTAGTCCCAGAATCTCAGTTCGGGTTTCAGCCTATTGTCCAAATATATTTATTGACCACTTGTTCTTTCACTCTCAGCACAAGTGCTCTATCTAATTGAGTCTCTGGGCATGTGGATGGTTACTATTCAATTAATTCACATTCTTTTATCCTATATCACCCCAAAAAGGAAACTTTTCTTTATTGGTAGCCACTAGAATTAACCAAAGCTCTGCTTTGCTTTTTGCACCCAAAGGACATATTTAAAATACAAGGAATCTTATCTCCAGGGACCTCAGAATTATGAAAAGTTTCTCTCACTAGATCTCACTTATTAACTGCCATTTCATGACAAAGACTGAATCATAGCTGAATGGAAACCAGATGTGGTATTCATCAGGTTTATATTTCTGGATCAGGGAGAAGATAAAGATATTTGAAATCTTTGTGAGATTAAGGCATTTTTCAATTTGATCTGATATATATTCAGATAAACTGAAGTTTCTTCTCAGCAAAGAAACAGGAGTTTGAAAGTTTGAATAACTGAAGTTGCTCAATGATGCTGTTCAGCAGAAATCAGCGCACACCATGCAGTAAGTTTAATATCATAACTTTGGAAAACCACAAAAATGTTATTTTATTTTTCAATCAATAGGATGTACTTATGGATTTGTATATCATGTTCTTAGCTAATGTACAGATAAAGGACCATAAATTTTAGAATACATACCTGTTTCTTTTATTTGGGTGACAGTGGTTTGGGATCTGGGAGTGAGCAGTGCATATCTATGAAAGCATGTGGAAGAAAAAGGGAGAGTTATCTAGTACGGGTCTCTATGTATGCTGGGTTTGGATGTATCCATATTTTCTTTCAGTGGTGAAAGTTTTGGGTGTGTGTGTGTGTATGTGTGTGTGTTAAATGAAAGGGATGTTCTGTACACATTTTGAAATGTTTGCATTGATTGAGTTTTTATAAATTCATAATCAATTAGGCAATCCCAATGCTGTTCTTTAACTCTGCATTGTAGTCCTCACATTATTGTCATTAATATCTGTCCTCCTGATTAGTATCATCATATACTCCATTTAAAATTTCTTTTGAATAAAAGAGATATTAATTAGCATTGCTTTGGTAAACTATAGTGAAAACAGACTCTCAAAATGAGGTTAATTCTTATGCTTGGTCACAGCAAGCATTTTTCTTTCCATTTAGTTGCCTCTGTCTCTTCAACAATATGCTATCTAGGCTATCAATACGAGAAAGCTAGAAGTAGTAGAAATACAAGATTTTCCAGGAGAGAGACGCTGAATTGATTCCTTCTTGGTTTTCTTTCCCAGCTTAATTGTTGATCTGCCCTAGAGTTTAGGGAAATCAATGATTACCTAGAGTGAGAATTGGCAGAGAGAGACATTGTATACAAAAAAATATAAGGAATCTTTTGGATATGATGAAAACAGTGTGCCCTGATTGTGCTGGTGGTTTCATAGGCATATACAACTGTCAAAACTTCTTGATTTGCAAACTTTAAATTGATATAGTTTATTGTGGATAAATTATTGCTACATAAAGTAATAAGGGAAAAATCCATTTCAGAGTTGGGCTTGACACACTGTAGAAGTCTGAGAGCTAAACTTAGATACCATTTTACTGGACTACACCAAAACAAAACAAAATTTAAGAAATTAAAAGAGGTGGCATGCTAGGAAAGATTATCATAGAAATTGCTCAATATTATTAGGTGTCTTGAATACATACTCAATATTCTATTTTTTTAATCTCAACGTTGAAGATGAATTCTGAAGACCAGCAAAAATATTGTATTGACTGAAATGCACATTTTCTAGCTAATCCATAACCATATCCCTATCACAATCATACCATAAATACTTCTGTCCCTCTGCCTTTTACTGTGTGGTTCTATTCAAAAATTCCAGGCTAAAGGCCTGGTCTAGTGGCTCATGCCTATACTCAAGCACTTTAGGAGGCCGAGGCAGGAGGATCGCTTGAGGCCAGGAATTTGAGACCAGCCTGAGCAAGAGTGAGACCCCATCTCTACAAAAAAAATTAGAAAAATTAGCTGGGCATCGTGGCGCACATCTGTAGTTCCAGCTACTCAACACAGGCAGGAGGATCACTTGATCCTAGGAGTTTGAGGTTGCAGTGAGCTATGATGATGCCACTGCACTCTAGTCTTGGCGAAAAAGCAAGACCCTGTCTCAAAAAGAAAAAAAAAATTGCAGTCTAAAAATCATTTGGAAAAATACTTCTCAAGATCTAGCTCAGATAATGATTCTCTACTAGTCTTTTATAAGAAAACAAAATAAGACCAGTCTCTTTCCTGATGCAATACATTATCACTATTTCTTATCCCTTCTGTTATTGTTTATAATATCAGACCCCCACTTAGTATTTTACATAACTATGTTTTCCATTTGATTAAGTTTTGAATTCAAGAACTGTTTCTTAAGAAATATTTCATCATAAGAGGGGATCATTATACCTATTAAGTGAGGTATTTAATGAATGAATCCTGATATTCCCTGAAAGTTGTGACTATAATCTCTTTGAATAGTTATAAAATAAGGAGTCTTTTTTGGTTTATTTATACCACTTTGCTTTCATTTTAATCAAAACTGAAGCGAACTATGACAAACCACTTTCAATGCTATACTTCAACACATAAGGAGCAAATAATATGCTTCAATATAAACATGTATATTCAATACGTGAGAATGATACTAATATTCACTTTTCTCCAAATATGTGTACTTTTATCTATTTTTTGTTAATACTATGTATATTCTTTGTTGATTACTCATTGTTGTTATTCTTTCTCTCTTTTTATTTTGCATTTTGGTTGTACCTCTTCCATATACCTCACATACCAGGATGTATTTATTGAGAGTATACTTTGTATAAAGCACTATGTAATTGAAATTTAGCTTTAGAAAGATAGCATCCTTATGTGCATATGAGTACTGTCTTATTTAATTATCACAAATTTAATTGCTTTAGAAATATCATTTGGGCTAGCCGTATTTGATATGTCTATAATCCACTCTTCTCTCTCCTTAGGGGGAAATGGAAAGATCACAAATGATGTTAACAGGACTGAGGTTTCCGAATTTCTCCTTATGGAATTTTCAGACTCCTGGGAGTTTCAGATTGTATATGCTGCTGTATTTTTACTAGTTTACCTGGCAGCTCTCACAGGGAATCTCCTAATCATCATGCTTACTGCTCTGGATGTTCACCTCCAAAAGCCAATGTATTTCTTTCTGAGAAACTTGTCTTTCTTAGACTTTTGCTACATCTCTGTCACAGTTCCCAAGTCTATTGTCAGTTCCTTGACTCGTGACACCTCCATTTCTTTCTTTGGGTGTGCTCTGCAAGCCTTCTTTTTCATGGACTTGGCAGCTACTGAGGTAGCCATCCTCACAGTGATGTCCTATGACCGCTATGTGGCCATCTGCCAGCCCTTACATTATGAGGTCATCATAAACCAGGGGGCCTGTGTGAAGATGATGGCCACGTCATGGCTCAGTGGGATGATCTGTGGACTCATGCATGTGACAGCAACCTTCTCATTACCATTCTGTGGGTCCAATAGAGTAAATCAATTTTTCTGTAATATTCCACAACTCCTAAGCCTTGTAGACTCCAAAGTAATTACCACTGAGATTGGAGTCATGGTTTTTGTTACAAGTCTTGTGATAATCTGCTTTGTTTCAATTACTCTCTCTTACATTTACATTTTTTCTGTCATCATGATGATTCCATCTAGGGAGGGTAGATCAAAAACATTTTCTACCTGCATTCCACATCTTGTGGTTGTAGCACTCTTTATGATATCTGGTAGCATCGCCTACGTTAAGCCAATTTCAAGTTCTCCCTCAGTTTTGGATTTTCTCCTGTCAGTGTTCTACACAGTCGTGCCCCCCACCCTGAATCCCATCATCTACAGCCTGAGGAACAAGGACATGAAGGCTGCACTGGGAAGGCAGTGTGCTGCGCCAGATGAAGAATTCAATTAGGGACCAGAACTCCCGAACTCTAGTTCTAACCAGGCAACCACTAAGCATCCTCAGTTTATATTTTCAATTGATCACTGAACTCTTTCTTGATTTTTTAAATAAAATTCAGCAGTAGTCTAGCAACGCTGTCTATATTTGGGTGAATTCAACACTGGAATGGACTGAGAAATACTTTGGGGTGTTCAAAATATTAGAACTTGTGTTTTTACTCATTTTCATGTGTTATCCTCCCCAAAATTTTATAAATTATAATCTACTCAGTAATACAATCTATTATGTAAAAGTGAATTACTAATATAAAATGAATTGATACAATATATGTATATTAATCATGGTAGAACAAGATTATATGTTTTAACAATAACCAAATGGAAAATAAAGAAAAGGTATTTTGTGTCCAAAATGTTTTCAGCATTAGAAAGTGTGGTCAATAGGCTGGAGATATGTTTTGGAGGCAATTAAAAACTTAAATGAAATAAAATATATGTAATGATTTGACAAATGATAAAGGTGCACATACGTTTATGGTGCTGTGTAGAGAAAAGACCATAGGGGAAAATGTACTTTTGATTTTATTTTAATTAAACATAATATTGTGTTAAGCTCTCATTTCCTTCATTGTCCCCTCCATTTTCCCTCCTTGGAAGGAAGTACTATATGAAAGTTGGTATGTATCATTCCCAAAGTGCTTTTATGCATGTTCTATATATGTATTTACCTATATAATGCATAGTATTACTTTATGAATTAACATTTAACACTATCATAAATAGTATCTTACCCCAGTTATCCTTTTACCACTTTTTAAAAATATTATTTTTAATTAACAAATAATAATCGTGTATGTTTATAAGGTAAAATGTGATGTTTTGACATATATTTGCAATGCAGAATGATTGAATCAGGCTACATAACATATCTATCACCTCAAATATTCATCCTTTCTTGGTGGTGACAACATTTAAAATCTAAAACATTTAAATCCTCTCTTTTAGGATTTTATTTTGAAAATTAATTTTAAAAATTTAATTCAAAATTGTGTATTTTGAAATACACATCATTATTAACTATAGTAGCTATGCTGTGCAATAAATCACCAGAACCTTACTCTTCCCATCAAACTGAAACTTTGTACCTTTTCCCTATCTACCACCTCGGTAACCACCGTTCTACTCCCTACTTGTATGAGTTGTACTTTTTTAGATTCCACATATAAGTGAAATCGTGTGATATTTGTTTCTCTGCGCCTGGCTTATTTCACTTAAGATAATGTCCTCTAGGTTTATCCACATTGTTGCAAATGACAGAATTTCCTGTTTTTCTAAGGCTAAATAGTATTCCATTGCATGTATATATCACTATTTTGTTATTTTACTATTTTATTTTAATTTTCATTCATTTTTTATTTATTTTTGAGACAGAATCTCTGTTGCTTGGGCTGGAGTGCAGTGGTCTGATCATAGCTCACTGTAGGCTCAAACTCTTGGGCTCAAGGTATCCTCCTGCCTCAGCCTCACAAGTAGCTGGGACTACAGCTATTATCTCTTTTGATCCCTTATATCCCAGACCTGTATATTATATGGATTTTATAATCTTTCCCTAATAATTATAGCTATTTACATTTAATGAAATAAGTCTGTGTTCTTACCATATATATTACTGTGATAAAGTGTCTGCTGCATCCTGGGCTCACAGCATCCATGAGCCTAAGTCCATAGGGGCAGCCTGGACACAGAGTGTATAGGTGCTGGTCTGGAGGCTTGGTCTGTGAGGGCTGGCCTAGAGCCTGGGGCTGTGGAGGCTGGCCTCATTCTGGGCCCTACTGAGATGGGTCTGCTGGAGTAGGCCTGCACCCTGGGTTGGCTGAAGCTTTGTGGCACAGACTAGGCCTGACACTGGGTAGGCCTGTAGCCTGTGACCACAGGAGCCAGCCTGGTGCTGGTATTTGTTGAGGATGGCCTGCCACTAGGATAGAAGCGGATGCTAGTTTCACACATGCTGGCTTGGCATTGGGTGGGCCTACAGCCTGTATCTGTGGGGGACAAACTGGAGACTGGGTGTGCTAGTGCTGACATGGTACCTGAGGCCATGTGTGACAGTCTGGAGCCTGGGTCTTCAGATGCCAATGGGGCACTGTGGTTGGCTTGACATCTGGAGCCATGGGGTGTGGTCTGGCACTGGAACAGTCTGAAGTCTGGGTCAATAGGGCTGGCCTGGGGGTAGAACAAGCTTGGAGTCTCAGGCAGGTCTGGAGCCTGTGTCTGTGGGAGTTACCAAGGCACTGGGGTGGCCTGAAGTCTGGGTCCATGGGTACTGGCCTAATGACTAGAACTGCTAGGCCAGTCTTTTCATGGGGCAGGGCTAAAGCCTATGACTGTGGGGGCTGGCCTGATGCAGGGAGCCGTCTGAAGCCTGGGGTCAATGGGGCTGGGCTGACAGTAGGGCAGGCCTAGAGACTGAGTCTGCATGGGCAACCTGGAGCCTAGGGCCACAGGACCCAGCATGGTGCTGGGTTTTACTAGGGTGGGCCTGATGTTGGGGTCTGAAGCAAAGTTTGGTGCTCACTTTACTTTTCTTCTCCCACACAGAGGTTATTTCTCTCCTTACATTGCTGCTTGTAGTTGGGAATGGGGTGATTCAAGTAATATGAAACTATCCTTTCTATTCTCTTTATTGCATCTTTTAAAAGTATTTCCGTGCTACACCCACATGCTACAATATCTCATCTGGTTTCCTTAGCTCTTGTGAAGGTATTTTTGTGCATGAATAGTTGTTTAAATTGATGTCTCTGTGAGATGAGGTTTGGAAACTTCCATTCTGCCATCTTGCTGATGTCAGTCATATGGAAGAATTTTTTAAACAACAAAAGAAAAATCAGAAACTAAAACAAATTTTAAAAGTGAGAAATTCATAGAAAATCTACGTTAAAATTAGTAATTTCTATTTCTCAGAGACACTATAAAGAGAAACGTCAAACTGCCAACAGGAAAAAATATTTACAACCAATTTTATCATAAAGGAATTAGTATTCACAATATAAAAATAATTCTTATGTACTAATAAAAATAAACCCAGTTTTAAATGAGGAAATATTTGAACAGCACTCCACAAAAGAGGCAACCCAATGGCCACTCAATCCATGTAGAAGTGAGAAACATCATCAAATGAGACAGAGTTAAATAAGAGTCTGGGCATTCAGGCACACCGGCCGTGTCAACAAGTTTTATCTTTACTATCAACGCAATGTCCAGGAAGGTCTTAAGACAAGAGTGAAAGATTGTTTTTGCATTTAAAATTTACTGTTCAGGTACTAAATTGACTTGGGATAGAATGGGCTATGAAAAGGGCAATTATATGCCCATTAGGGAAGAATATTAGAAAGACATCTAGTCCCAGAATCTCAGTTTGGGTTTAGGCCTATTGTCCAAGTATATTTATTGACCACTTCTTTCACTGTCAGCACAAGGGCTCTATTTAATTGAGTCTCTGGGTGTGTGGAAGGTTACTATTCAATTAATTCCCATTCTTTTATCCTACATCTCAGAAAAAGGAACTGTTTCTTTATTGGTAGCCACTGGAATTAATCAAAGCTCTGCTTTGCTTCTTCTTCCCAAAGGACATATTTAAAATACAAGGAATCCTATCTCCAGAGACCTCTGAATTATGAAAAGTTTCTCTCACTAGATCTCAGTTATTAACCATCATTTCATTGCAAAGACTGAATCGTAGCAAAATGGAAACCAGATGTGGTATTCATCAGGTTTATATTTCTGGATCAGGGAGAAGATAAAGATATTTGCAATCTCAACTTAAGGGCTGCAGCCACATTGTGAGATTAAGGCATTTTTCAATTTGATCTTATATATATTCAGATAAACTGACGTTTCTTCTCAGACAAACAGGAGTTTGAAATTTTGAATACCTGAAGTTGCTCAATGATCCGCTTCAGTGGAAATCAGCCCACGTGATGCATTAAGTTCAACACCATAACTTTGGAAAACCATAAAAATGTTATTTTATTTTTCAATTAATAGATTGCATTTATGGATTTTGATATGATGATCTTAGCTAATGTACAGATAAAGGACCATAAATTTACGAATAGATACCCGTTTCTTTTATTTGGGTCATAGTGGTTTAGGATCTGAGAGTGTGCAATGCATACCCATGAAATCATGTTAAAAAAAAAAAGAGAGAGTTGTCTAATATGAGCCTCAATGTATGGTGGGATTGGATGAGTCTGTATTTCCTTTCATGGGTGACAGTTTTGGGATTGTGTGTGTGTGTTTGGTGGGGTGTGTGTGTTAAATGAAAGGGATGTTCTCTATACATTTTGAAATGTTTGCATTGAGTAAATTTTTAAAAATTCATAATCAATTAGGCAATCCTAGTGATGTTCCTCAAGTCTGCATTGTAGTCCTCACATTACGGTCCTTAATATCTCCTCTTTTGATTAGTATCACCATATAACCCATTTAAAAATATTTTTGAATGGAAGGGATTAGGGAGTGTTGCTATCCTTCAACACATAAGGAACAAATAATATGCTTCAATATAAACACGTATATTCAATATGTGAGAATATAGTCAAAACAGACTCCCAAAAGGAGGTTAATTCCTATGCTTGGTGACAGCAAACATTTTTCTTTCCATTTGGTTGCATCTGGCACTCCAATGATAGGCTGTCTAGGCAATCAATATGAGAAAGCTAGACCTAGTAGAAATATAAGATTTTTCAGAAGAGAGACAATCAGTTGATTCCTTCTTGGTTTTCTTTCCCTGTTTAATTGTTGACTTTTCCTAGAAAGGCAGGAAAGTCAAAGATTGCCTAGAGTGAGATTTGGCAGAGAGAGAGAGATTACATACAAAAAAATAAGGAATCTTTGGATATTATGAAAATAGTGTGCCCTGATTGGGGTGGTGGTTTTATAGGCATATACAACTGTCAAAACTTCTTGAATTGCAAACTTTAATTGACACAGTTTATTGTGTATAAATTATTGCTACATAAATTAATAAGGGAAAAGTCCATTTCAGAGTTGGGCTTGACACACTGTAGAAGTCTAGGAGATAAACTTAGATACCATTTTACTGAACTATACCAAAACAAAGCAAAATTTAAGAAAAATAAAATGGGTGACAGATGCTAGAAAAGATTATCATAGAAATTGCTTGATAGTTTTAGATGCCTTTAATACATAGTCAATATTCTATTTTTTGTCTCCACATTAAAGATGAGTTCTGAAGACCAGCAACAAGATTGGACTGACTTAAATGCACATTATCTAGCTAATTCATATCCAGATCCCTATCACATTCATACCATAAATACTTTTGTCCCTCTGCCTTTTACTATGTGGCTCTCTTCAATAATTCCAGTCTAAAAATCATTTGCTAAAATGCTTCTCAAGACCTAGCTCAGATAATTGTTGTCTACTAGTCTTCTATAACAACACAAAATAAGGCCAATCTCTTTTCCTGATGCAATACACTATCACTATTTCTTATCTCTTCTGTTATTGTTTATAATATCAGACTCCACTTAGTATCTTATTTTACTATGTTTTCCATTTGATTAAGTTTTGAATTCAAGAATGCTTCTTAAGAAATATTTTACCCTAAGAGCCTATCATTATGCCTATTAAGTGAGGTATTTACCAAATATCTCCTGCTGTTTTTTTAAAGGTTGTGATTATAATCTCAGTGAATAGTTATGAAATAGGGACTCTTTTTTGGATGACTTATAGCACTTTGCTTTCATTTTAATTGAAGCTGAAGAGAACTATAACAAACCATTTGCAATGCTATACTTCAACACATAAGAAATAAATAATATGCCTCAATATAAATATGTATGTTCAATATGTGAGAACAATACTCATATTCATTTTTCTCCATGTATGTATACTTTTGTTAATACTATGTATACTTTTTGTTGATTACTCTATTGTTGTTATTCATTCTCCTTTTTATTTTGCTTTTTGGTTGTACCTCTTCCATACACCTCACATGCCAGAATGTATTTATTGAGAATATGCTTTGTATAAAGAACTGTGCTATGTCATTGAGATTTAGCTTTAGAACGATAGTATCCATATGTGCATGTGAGTAATGTTTTATTTAATTATCACAAATTTCATTGCTTCAGAAATATCATCTGGGCTAGCCATATTTGATATATCTATAATCTACCCTTCTCTCTCCCTAGGAGAAATAGAATGACCACAGATGATGTTAACAAAACTGAAGTTATGGAATTTCTCCTTATGGGATTTTCAGACTCCTGGGAGTTTCAGATTGTATATGCTGCTGTATTTTTACTAGTTTGCCTGGCAGCTCTCACAGGGAATCTCCTAATCATCATGCTTACTGCTCTGGATGTTCTCCTCCAAACTCCAATGTATTTGTTTTTGAGAAACTTGTCTTTCTTAGACTTTTGCTACATCTCTGTCACTGTTCCCAAATCTATCATCAGTTCCTTGACTCATGACACCTCCATTTCATTCTTTGGGTGTGCTCTGCAAGCTTTCTTTTTCATGGGCTTGGCAACTACTGAGGTAGCCATCCTCACAGTGATGTCCTATGACTGCTTTGTGGCCATCTGCCAGCCCTTATGTTGTCTGGGACCAGACAAGGTTGCCCTTTATCACCACTTCTATTCAACACAGTGCTGGAGGTCCTAGCCAGAGCAATCAGACAAAAGAAGGAAATCAAGGACATCCAAAGCTGGGGATATAGCACTGGAGGGATTAAAAGTAAATCAGAATATGCTACTCCCCTATTTACAATTTGCTAATGGCTTCCTCTTTATTGCCCTTCAGATAGAACCCCACTCCTTTCCCTGTAGACATTGTATGGCCTGTCCCCCCCCAACTTCTCCTACCTCATTTACCATTCCCCACTCTTGTTTCTTTCTGCTCCAGCCACATTGGCCTTCCTGAGGTTTCTAAAACATGCTATGCTTGTTTTTGTCACAGAGCTTTTCCACTGGTAGTACCCCTTTCCAGGATGCCCTTTCTCCAGATTTTTGCAAGGCTGACTCCTTATCCACTTGGCTCTCTGAGAGCTCCTCCCTGACCAGTTATCTAGAACAGTTACTCCTCTGTCTGCCTCTCCACCTTTCGTAATCCCCTTTAAGGAGCACAGGAAATTTCACCCCCAAATGTGACTCCTTGGTGTAAAGTTTATTTTGAATTGAAGGCACTTCGAAATCAACAATAGTTGAAAGGGGCTTCCTCTCTATCTGCCTAAACCAGACAAACCCATCAAAAGAACAATTGACTTCCCTTCCTTTCCCTGTTTTCTCAATATGTTACAGGAAAGAAGATCAAGAATGCAACCAGACCTGGCTCAAATCATTTGAAATATAATACTTGTCTCTCAGGTTAATTTAATTTACAAAGAGAATCATTTACAAGTCGATCTGTTTCCCCTCATCCATTAATTCTCCCAAGTATCTATTCATCCTCCCTAGTAACCATTTATTGCCCCTAAACATAATTAGCTATATTCCTCATCTCCTCCTTCCCCTGTAAAATGAGGGTATATAAATTTCCAGGACCCCATTGGGATATTGGGTAATAACTCTATTATTCTCCCCATGTGTACAGTAAAAAATTCTCTTTCTCTTATTTATTTATTTATTTATTTTTATTTCAGAATATTATGGGGGTACAACACTTTGGCTATATATATTGCCCATGAACTGCCCGTGTCAGAGCTACAATTGTGGTCATCCCCCAAACTGTGCTCCCCACATCCATTCAGTGAGAGTTTTTCCCATCCCCTCCACCCCTCTCCCACCTGCCTGCCTGCTGATGAATATTATTGCCCTGTATGATGTAAGTGTTGATCAGTTAGTACCAATTTGGTGGTGAGTACCAGTGGTGCTTGTTTTTCCATTCCTGTGACACTTCACTTCGAAGAATGGGCTCTAACTCCAACCAGGATAATACCAGATGTGTTAATTCACTATTGTTCCTTATTGCTGAGTAATACTCCATGGTATACGTATACCACATTTTATTAATCCACTCGTGTATTGATGGGCACCTGGGCTGTTTCTACATCTTTGCAATAGTGAATTGTGCTGCTATAAACATTTGTGAGCAGATGTCTTTATTATAAAATGTCTTTTTTTCCTTTGGGTAAATACCCAGTAGTGGGATTGCTGGGTCAAATGGTAACTCTACTTTTAATTCTTTGAGGTATCTCCATATTACTTTCCATAGAGGTTGTACTAATTTGCAGTCCCACCAGCAGTGTATGAGTGTTCCTATCTGTCCGCATCCCCACCAACATTTGTTGTTTGGGGATTTTTTGATATGAGCCAATCTCACTGGAGTTAAGTGATACCTCATTGTGGTTTTGATTTGCATTTCCCTGATGATTAGAGAAGTTGAGCAATTTTTTATGTGTTTGCTGGCCATTATTCTGTCTTCTTTTGAAAAGTTTCTGTTCATGTCCTTTGCCCATTTTTAAGGTGTTGCTCTGGCCAGGACTTCCAGCACTATGTTGAATAGAAGTGGAGATAGTGGGCAACCTTTTCTAGTTCCAGTTTTCATTGGGAATGCTTTCAATTTTTCAGTATGATATTGGCTGTGGGTTTATCGTATATGGCTTTAATAGTTTCAAGATGTGAGCCATTTATGCCTATATTGTTAAGAGTTCTTATCATAAAAGGATGCTGAATTTTGTCAAAAGCCTTTTCTACATCTATTGAAAGGATCATATAATCTTTGTTCTTGCTTTTATTTATATGGTGAATTACATTTATAGATTTGTGTATGTTGAACCCTCCCTGCATCCCGGGAATGAAGGCCACCTGATCGTGATGAATTATCTTTTTCATGTACATTTGAATTCGGTTTGCAAGGATTTTATTGAGAATTTTTGCATCTATATTCATAAGAGATATTGGTCTGTAATTTTCTTTTCTTGTTGTGTCCTTTCCTGGCTTTGGTATGAAGGTGATATTGGCTTCATAGAATGAGTTTGGGAGGATTCCATCCTTCTGGATATTTTCAAATAATTTCTGCAGTATAGGCACCAGTTCTTCTGTGTAGGCTTGGTAGAATTCAGGTGACTTATGTGAGTTGATCTTTCAGCAAACCTTCCGGGGTATTGGGGAAGTTTCCTCTCACCCCCAGACCCTTAACTTTATTAATTTTTTTTGAAGTACTTTAATACCATCTGAAAATATATTGTCTATTTGTTTGCTAAAATGGAAGCTTGAGAGCTTTTCTGTTTTGCTCACTGCTGACAGTATTTGTTGTGGAGTAGGCATTGGACAAATATCTGTTGGTTGAATGCATGAATGACTAAGAGAGCCAAGATTTAGAGTCTCTAGAGTAGGAAATAATACTTTATTTTTAAAAGAAGAAGGAGGAAAAGAGAATTTTTTTCTATTTCTTTTCCTGAGATAAGATAGCATTCCCTTGTAATTATTTTCATTTGCAATGTCTGCTTTTCATAATATATTTTACCCCTTTATTCCATTTATAGATTGACAAAGTCTCCAAAAGCTTCATTGTTATTTTGTTGTTGTTAATTAACAACTCTTATCCCCCCTAGTAACCTTATTCTAGTCCTCACTGTTTTCTCCTGACAAACATTAACATTTCTATCAGTAATCACATTTTATTAATACCAGGAGACACTATAAGTGGGGCTAAGAGCCTGGGCTTTGGAATCAGAAAGACCTGATAATTACTTTGTGACCATGGCATCTACTAAAATTCTCTAAATCTTTTTTCCTTATTTATAAAATGGCACTAATAATAGTTCCTATCACACAGGATTGATGGGAGGACTGAATGAGAGAATGCAGGGGAATCTAGGCACAGAGCCTGGCACATAAGAAGTGCTAATATTAATAATAGCATTAATATTAATATAAATATTTGGATTCTCCCTCTCCCTCCCTCTGGCTCACAGGAATCTATTCCCAATATGTTGATTTGGGAGTGGGCAGTGAGAGGAGGCAAAACTACCAAATCTTAAATTAGTATAAATAAATTAAGACCAAAAATGCCACTTACATCTGTCAGAACTGGAGTGGAAATTTAGAGATCATCTAATTGCAAACTGACTGCTGCCCACTCTTAACAAATACCAACTTGGAAGAAGTAATATTTACAGAAGTTTTTGGAAGGATGTGTTGTCTACCTGTTCCTCTGGCCATTCTTGGTTTTATACTTGATTAAGCTGGGCCAACTTAATCCTTGCCCATATTTATCTCTCCTATCTAGAAATTCTCCCTTTTCCTCCCCTTGTTTGCTTTGTGGATTCCTATTCATCTCTCAAAATTTATTACATTTCTCGTTGGTTGGAATATCTTCAATGTCCACCACCTCTATAATATCCCACCATGTTCCTTGGGAGCCAACACGCTCCCCCTATTCCTGACTCCTGGAAAATTCTGATCATCTTTATGTAACTATAAATCAAATCACACTGTATGTAGTCTGGTGGCACTGACTTCTTTTATGTGCCAAAATACTTTTGAGATTTGGTCACATTGTTATTTGTATAAATAGTTTTAAATTTATACTGTTGTGTAGTATTCCATTGGATGGATATACCACAATTTGATTATTTATTCACCAGTTGATGGCTATATGGGTTGCTTTCAAATTTTGGCTACTATGAATAAAGCTATTATGGCCACTCAAGTATATGTATTGTTTTTCATATGGTTTCGATAAATATCTTTTAGTAGGGGTGCAGAGTCTTATGGTAAGTGTATTATAAGAAATAACTAAACTGTTTTTCCAAGGTAGAAGCCCCATTGTACACTCCCACCAACAATGAATGAGAGTTGGAGTTGCTCCACAGCCTAGCTAACCCTCGGTCATGTCAGTCTTTTTAATTTTAGCCATTCTAGTGAGTGGTTTCTCAATGTGGTTTTAATTTGGTGTTGTTCCAAAGACTCATGAAGTTAATTATCTTTGATTTTGTTTATTTGTCATCTATTATCTTTTTTGATGAAATATCTATAATCTCTTGCCCTTTTGTTTATTTTTATTAGGTTGTTTGACTTCATATATTTGAGTTGTAAGAGTATAGTATCAATTATGGATATAATACTCCTTTAAAATATATGCTTGGCAAATATTTTCCAACAGTCTGAGGCTTTGCTTTGAATTACCTTAACTTTGCCTTTTGAAGAGCAAAATTCAATTTGGAAAAATAATTTATCAATTTTATATAGTTTATAATTTTTGTTTCATAACAAATCTTTGTGACAAATCTGTCACAAAGGTTGTGTTCCTAATTTTTTTCTTGTGAAAATTCTGTAGCTTTATCTCTATGTTTAGATCTTAAAACCATTTTGGCTAATTTTTGTATTTGGTATAAGTTAAGAATTTAGGGTTATTTTTTCCCCATATGAATATCTGATCTTCAGCAACATTTTTTAATGTGGTGAATCACATTTATTGATCTATGTAGGTTGAAACATCCTTGCATCCTTGGGATGAAGCCCACTTGGTCAAGGTGGATTATTTTTTTGATGTGCTGTTGAATTCAGTTTGCTAGTATTTTATTGAGGATTTTTGCATCTATATTCATAAGAGATATTGGTCTGTAGTTTTCTTTTTATGTTGTGTCCTTTCTGGCTTTGGTATCAAGATGATACTGGCTTCGTAGAATGAGTTAGGGAGGATTCCCTCCTTCTCAATGTTATGGAATAATTTCTGCAGTATGGGTACCAGCTCTTCTTTGTAGGTCTAGTAAAATTCAGCTGTGAATCCACCTGGCCCAGGGCTTTTTTTTGTTGGAAGATTTTTTATTATTGTTTCAATCTTGCTGCTCATTATTGGTCTGTTCAGGAGTTCTATTTCTTCTTGATTGAGTCTTGGGAGGTTGTGTGTTTCCAGGAATTTGTCCATTTCCTCTACATTTTTGAGTTTATGTGCACAGAGATTTTCATAGTATTTACAGATGATATTTTGTATTTCTGTGGTATCAGTTGTAATATCTCCTTTTTCATTTCTGATTGAGCTTATCTGAGTCCTTTCTCTTCTATTCCTGGTTAATCTAGCAAAAGGTCTATCAATTTTGTTTATCTTTTCAAAGAACCAACTTTTTTTCATTGATCTTTTGTATTTTTTTGTTTGTTTTCCATTTCATTTAGTTCTGCTCTGACCTTTAGTTATTTTTTCTTCTGATGCCTTTGGGTTTGGTTTGCTCTTTCCTTTCTAGTTCTGTGAGATGTGTCATTAAATTGTTGATTTGTAATGTTTCTGTCTTTTTGATGTAGGATTGAAGGCTATGAATTTTCCCCTTAGGACTGCTTTTGCGAATCCCACAGATTTTGATAGCTTGTGTCCCTTTTGTTTCAGTTTGAGGAATCTTTTGATTTCCATCTTAATTTCATTATTGACCCAATAATGGTTCAGCAGCAGGTTGTTTAATTTCCATGACTTTGTGTAGAATTGAGTGTTTCTCTTGGAGTGATTTCTAGTTTTATTTCACTGTGGTCTGAGAAGATACATGGTATGATTTTTATTTTTCCTGAATTTTTTGAGACATGTTTTGTGGCCTAAGTATGATCAATCATGGAGAATGTTCCATGTGATGATGAGAAGAATGTATATTCAGTAGTTTTTGGGTAAAATGTTCTGTAAATTACTGTTAGGCCCATTTATTCTAGAGTCCTGTTTAAGTCCAGTGTTTCTTTATTTATTTTCTGCTTGAATGATCTGTCCAGTTCTGTCAGTGGGGTGTTGAAGACCCCAGCAATTATGATGCTACTGCTTATCTCTTTGCTTAGATCTAGTAGAATTTGCTCTATGAATCTGGGTCCTCCTGTGTTAGGTGCATAAATATTTAGGATTGTTATGTTTTCTTGTTGAATCACTCCCTTTACCATTATATAATGACCATCTTTGTCTTTCTTTACCATTGTTGATTTAAATTTGACCATGTTCTAGTCAAAGATGTAGTCATAGGAGAAGCCCTGTGGGTGGAAGAGGTTGTTGAAGAGCTGGCACAGGTAGGAGTAGTATGGCTTGTCATCAAACCACAGGGAGCAGCAGAAGTTGAGGTGTATTGAGATCTCAGAGGGGTAGCCTTTGCAGAGGACCTTGGTGGGTGTCAACATCTTCTTCTCACTTATCCACTTGTACTTCTAGGCTTGGTGGCTGCTTTGAGGCCCTGCCAGTGCAGTGAGCCTGGGTTGAAGAACATGAGCATGGAGCCTAGACTTTCCAGGTCATCTTGATGGCTTTGCTCGATATCCAGGTGGGTCTGATGGAGCCATAGTGGACAATGCCAGTCAGGTTCTTGCTTTCCAGTAGGGGATGTGCTGGTGGTGCAGGTGTCCTGGTACTTCTTGGCCAGGCCAAAGTTGATGATGTAGACCAGGTTGCTCTTCTTCCCTAGCCCCATGAGGAAGTTGTCAGGCTTGACATCCTGGCAGATGAAGTTCCTGGAGTGCATGTACTCTATGTGGCTGATCATGTGGTCAACCAGAAGCAGCACTCTCTTGAGGCTGAACTTTCAAGAACAGAAGTTGAAGAGGTCCTGCGAAGAGGTCTGGGCCCTAGCAGCTCCATGACCATCATGTTGTAGTCACCCTCAGCTCCACACCACTTGATGGACAGGATCCCCTCTCCCTCCTTGCATCATCTTGTAGAACTTGTTCTTGATATGCAGCTGGGGGTGGTTTGTTTTCACACACTTGATCTTGATAGCAACTTCTTCACCAGAGGCAATGTTGGCACCCAGGTAGATATCTCCAAAGGACCTGGTCCTGATCTTCCATCCGAGGCAGTACTTATCCCCCACACATAGCTCCATGATTTGGTCTTGCTGTTCAGCAGCCCTGAGGCCTGATTTCTCTCTCTGACTTGGTTCTCAGTGATTCCTCAATAATTAGGTTTAGATGAGGTATTTTATTATGGCAGCCTGAACTTCTTAATACAATTACTTTTTTCCATTCTATATGCATTGTATCTCTTTTTAAAAAATTGTGGTAAGACTATATATATGACAGCTTGCAGGTAGCTGTCTGCTTGCTGTTTTCTCACATGGTGTGGAGAGAGAGGACTCAATCTCTCTGTGTCTCTTCTTATAAGGACACTAATCCCATTTGCTATGGTTTGAATGTTTGTCCCCTCCAAAACTCCTGTTAAAATGTAATTGCCACTATGTCAGGAGGGGGAAAGATGGCAGGACTAGTGGGGGCTTCCCAGCTCACTGCTCCCAAGGAAGGAGGTGGAGATCATGGACGACTGCCCGCACACAGATCTCTGGCCCAAGGGCAACATTGTGAATTTGCAGAAAACCAGCATGGGACACTTAGCACAGGAAAAAAAAAAAGGTGAAGGGGAGATACATTTGCAAGGATTGGAGCATGAGGAGATCAGTGGAAAACAGAGCACAGGAGGGCCACACCACCCTGCCAGCACAGGGCCATTTGAACTGTGGGAAGACACCCACCACCCCCACAGACATCCTGCCTGCTCAGATAGGGACACACCTGGAGTTGGTGCAAAGTGTTGCACTAGGCAACAGGCTCTGTGGAGAGGAGAAAATAGTGGGAGCCAGCCTGAACTCTTCAGTGCACTGAGCCAGTGCTGGGCTGGGGAGGGACTAGACTGAGTTGCAGCTTCCTGTGGCTGAATGCTGGAACTTGGAGATGGGCACCTTGCCCTTGGAAATCAGTGGGATCAGGGCACAGGGGAATTGATGGGAGAGCAGCAGGCTCTGCCCTGAACAGCTGCCAGTAGCCACTCTCATGCAGCTCTGTGGGAGGCTGGGAAAGCCACATTTTCTGCGTGGATGACTGGTGCCTAAGAGGCAAATTGCATCTATTGATTTGGCCATCTGCTGGGTACCTCAGGTGGCTGCCATCTTTGGGCCTCTCTGCTTGGAGATCCTGTTTGGAGACTTGGTTTCAGGCCCCACCCCACTCCCAGCCCAAGGGCTCTGAAACAGGGTGCGGCTGGCTAGCCCCAGTGCTTCCTCAGGCTCTGGGTGGAGTGAGGAGAGCCAAGTTTCTGTGTGGCAGACCTGCATCTGCAGGTCCCTGGTGCCTAAGAGGTAGATTGCAGCCTACCCACCCCAAGCTGCCCTTTCCAAGACCTAGCTGCCTCCTGCCTCCCAGGACCTGAACCCGCCCCTCAGATCAGGTTAGGTTGCCATCTGCATGCTCCCAATCATCTGGAGAGTCCTTCTACCTATATGAGCCCAGAGATTGCTGCCATCAGTGAGCAGGAAGCTTTCTGCAGACAAAACACCAGACTACTAACACCCCTGGGTGCATCCCATCCCACAGATTTGAGTCAGACAGCAAGCACTGTATTGCTTCTCAACCACCTGTGCACCTTTTTCCTCCCTAGGGTGTTTCAACCCCCTTGGCTTTGGCCTGCTCACTCACACACTGAACATTTCTCAACTTTGACCCAAACTGCCATAGCCACAGGGGTCCAGTGGGTCCTGGGGCTTCTGCAGGACTCCAGAGCCTGGTTATTTTGGGTGGTCTGCCTCCCAGAGAAAGGGTTGGAGATGACTGGAGGGTGGACTTTCCTCCATCCAGAATCTTTTTGTTCCCCTTCCCTTACCTCTCCCACAGCTGCAGAGAGAGACAAGTGAGCTGCCACATGGAGGCTCCCACAGGGAGTGGGACTCAAAACTTTTCTTCTGGGTTTCTAGAATCATCTGAAGGTGTATGGACTGTGAGCTCACTGCTTGCCAGTCCCTCCCCGCAGCTGCTTGCCTGGCAGCTCCAACAGAACAAGACAGGCCCCAAGGTAGTGGGGCTTTGAACCACTGTGGGCACCCTGTGGGTGACATGGGACCAGCATTCTTCTCCCTGGCATGGTCAGGGATTGAGCTCCAGGGTCCCATGGACAGGCCCACAGGCCAGATCCCGTACACCCAGGTCTTGATCACATCACCCAGAGGCACAGAGGGATATTTGTGAATTTGACTCATGAAGTGTGGGTGCCTGCAGGAGCAGAACAGGGGAGAGAGAGCAGTGTGGGTCCTAACTGCAGTGAGCTAGTAGGGTACCCCTCCTGCCTCGGAGGGCCATGCTCCCAGCTCAGGCCAGGACACTGACCAAGGAAACTCCTGCCTGAATCACAGTCCTTGGGAAACTCAGCAGACTTGAGTTCCTACCTGCAGACAGAGGCCTGGGAAAAACTGAGAAATAGGGGATGGTTGAAAGGAGTGAGGCCTTCTCAGACCACCAGATTGTGGGTCTCAGACAGCCCCGTCTACACATGAGACTCTCTGGTTAAGTGGGGCCACTTCAGCCCCTCCTGGGAAGCTCAGCCCAGAGGTGGGTAATGGTCCTTTAACCCCTGCATATCCCTTACCAGCATTTGTGGAGCTGGAGGACAGGCTCACCCAACCTAACCCCACTCAACCTCATTCCCCCACCTGTCTCTGCTGTGGTGGTGAATAAAGTATACACCTGGAAGTTCCAGGGCCCACCCACCACCTGGGGCATTAGAAGGCTTCCCCTGAGGAGCTAGAGCTGGTCACAGGATCCAAAGACAACAGCACAGCTTGTTCCCTCCAGCAAACACCACCTACTGACAGGGAAGTCAATTTGCACATCTGTAACAGCATTTACTGACTCAATCAGAGAGGGTGTGGTTGATCCACACCCACAAGCACCACCTACTGACTCAGAGATTAAACTGGGTGTGTCTATCTAAACAAAAGAAAATCTAAAAGTAAGAAACAATGTCTGTTCCAGATGAGAAGGAAACCAGTGAAAGAGCTCTGGAAGTATGAAGAATCAGAGTGAAAGGTCACCCCCAAAAGGGAATACCAGCTCCCCACCAATGGAAACCAACCAAAAGTAGAATATTGAAAAGACAGATGAAGAATTCCAAACATGGATTGTAAGGAAGCCTAATGAAGTACAAGATAAAATGGAAACCCAACACAAAGAAACCACAAAAAAATGCAGGAAATGATGAAAAATCCACTAAAGAAGTTGAATTATTAAAGAAAAATCAAAAAGAACTCCTGGAAATGAAAAATTCATTCAAGGAATTACAAAGCAAAGTGGAAAGCCTTAAGAACAGGTTAGATCAGGCAGAAGAAAGAATGTTAGAGTTTGAGGACAACACCATTCAACTAAAGTCAGTGACAGAAGTAGAGCAGAGATACAAGAGGAATGAGCAAAGACTACAAGAAATATCAGATTATGTAAAGAGGCCTAACAAAAGAATCATAGGCCTCCAAGAGGGTAAAGAAGAAAATACACAAGGGTTGGATAATTTACTGGAGGCAATAATTCAGGAAAATTTCCCTGGCCTTGCCAGAAATCTAGATATCCAGGTACAAGAAGACCATAGGACCCCTGGGAGGTTCATCAAAAAGAGAAAAACGCCACAACACAGTCATCAGAATGGCCAAAATAAACATGAAAGAGGTGTTCCTATGAGCTGTAAGACAAAAACAGCAGGTAACTTACAAAGGAAAACCTATCAGACTAACAGCAGATTTCTGTACTGAGACCCTACAATCCAGAAGGGATTGGGGCCTCATTCTTACTCTTCAGAAACAGAGTAATGACAAGCCCAGAATCCTGTATCCCACAAAACTAAGTTTCATATATGAGGAGGAAATAAATTCTTTCTCAGACAAGCAAACACTGAGGGAATTTGTCAAGACAAGACCTACTCTACAGGAAATACTCAGAACTGCATTATTCATGGATCAGCAAATGAAACACTTACCAGGATAAAATTATCCAAAACTAAAGGCCGAAGGCCAGAAACCACAATGGCTCAAGAGACAAAACAAAGCAACAAAGTTGAACTCAACAGGATGAACAGAAATCCAACCCACTTATCAGTTCTCTCAATAAACGTGAATGGCTTCCACTGCCCACTGAAGAGACATGGACTGGCTGAATGGATAAATATATACAAGCCAAGTATCTGCTGTCTTCAGGAAACACATCTAACCCACAAGAATGCATCCAGATTCAAGGTGAAGGGATGGAAAACAATTTTCCATGCTAATGGAAACCAAAAGAAAGTGGGAGTATCAGTTCTCATATCAGATAACTTAATTTTCAAGCTCACAAAAAAGTAATGAAAGTCAAAGATTGTCACTATATAATGGTAAAGGGAACAATTCAACAAGAGACATAACAATCTTAAATATTTACACACCAAACACAGGAGTGCCTGGATTCATAAAGCAAATTCTATTTGATCTAAACAAAAAGATAGACAGCAGCACCATAATAGCCAGGGACTTCAACATCCCACTGACAGAACTGGAAAGATCCTCCAAACAGAAAATAAACAAAGAAACAAGAGACTTAAATAGAACTCTAGAACACATGGGCCTAACAGACATTTACAGAACATTTTACCCCAAAACCACCAAACATACATTCTTCTCATCAGTTCATGGGACATTCTCTAAGATTGAACACATCCTAGGCCACAAAACATGTCTCAACAAATTAAAAAAAAACAGAGATTATACCATGCATCTTCTCAGACCATAGTGGTATAAAATTAGAAATCAACTCCAACAGAAACACTCATCTCTACACAAAGTCATGGAAACCAAACAACCTACTGGAAGGTAAGGAGGAAATTAAGATAGAAATTAAAAGAGTCTTTGAACTAAATGATAAATGCAAGTTATCAAAATATGTGGGTTACAGCTAAAGCTTTCCTGAGAGGAAAAATCAGAGCCATAAATGCCTACATCCAAAAGATAGAAAGATCACAAATCAACAATCTAATGAATCATCTCAAAGATCTGGAAAATGATGAGCAAACCAATCCCAAACCCAGCAGAAGAAAAGAAATAACCAAGTTAGAGAAGAACTGAAGAAATCAATACCAAAAGAACTATACAGAAGAGCAATAAAACAAAAACTTGGTTCTTTGAAAAGATGAACAAAATTGACATGCCTCTCACTAGATAAATCAGAAGCAGAAAGGAAAGAACTCTACTAAGCTCAATTAGGAATGAAAAAGAAGAAATTACAACTTATATTACAGAAATAAAAAATATCATATCTGAATACTATGAAAATATCTATGCACATAAACTTGAAAATGAGGAGGAAATGGACAAATTCTTAGAAACACACAGCCTACCTAGGCTCAATCAGAAAGATACAGAATTCTTGAACAGACCAATATCAAGTACTGAAATTGAAGCAGTAATAAAAAACCTCACTAGAAAAAAAATTCCAGACCAGATGGTTTCACACCCAAACTCTACCAGATCTACAAAGAAGAACTGGTACCTATCTTACAGAAGTTATTGACAACATTGAAAAAGAACGAATCCTCCCTAACACGTTTTATGAAGCCAACATCACCCTGATACCAAAGCCAGGAAAGGACCCCCAAAAAAAGGAAAACTACAGACCAATATCCCTTATGAATATAGGTACAAAATTCTGAATAAAATACTAGCAAATTGAATTCAACTGCTCATCAAAAAAAAAAAAAAATACACCATGAGCAAGTGGGCTTCATCTCAGAAACGCAGGGATGGTTCAACATAAGCAAATCTATAAATGTATTTCATCACATAAATACAAGTAAAAACAAAGACTATATGAGCTTCTCAATAAATGCAGAAAAAGCACTTGACAAAATTCAGCACCATTTTATGATAAGAACACTCAAAAAAATAGGCATAGATGGGACTTATCTTAAAATGATAAAAGCAATATATGACAAACCCACAGCCAACATCATACTGAAAGGGGAAAAATTGAAGGCATTCCCACTTAGAGCTGGGACCAGACAAGATTGCCTTTATCACCACTTCTATTTAACATAGTGCTGGAAATCCTAGCCAGAGCTATCAGACAAAAGAAGGAAATCAAGGGCGTCCAAATGGGGGATAAAGTGGTCAAACTATCACTCTTTGCACATGATATGATCCTATATCTAGAAAACCCCAAAGATTCTGCCAAGAGACTATGGAAATTGATAAATAAGTTCAGCCAAGTCTCAGGTTACAAAATTAATGTACATAAATCAGTATCATTCATATACACCAACAACAGTCAAGCTGAGAACCAAATCAAAGAATAAATACCTTTCACAATAGCAACAAAGAAAATAACATACCTAGGAATATATTTAACTAAGGAGGTAAAAGGCCTCTACAGGGAGAACTATTAAACACTGAGGAAGGAAGCTACAGAGGATGTAAATAGATGGAAAAACATATCATGCTCATGAATCGGCAGAATCAACACTGTTAAAATATATATACTACCCAAAGTGATCTACAGATTCAATGCAATCCTTATTAAAATACCAACATTATTTTTCACAGATCTAGAAAAAATAGCTATGTTTCATATGGAACCAGAGAAGACCCTGTATAGCCAAAGTAACCCATAGAACAAATTTGTAGGCGTCAATTTACCAGATTTCAAGCTATAGTTACAAGGCTGTAGTAACCAAAACAGCATGGTACTGGCACAAGAATAGAAGCATAGACCAATGGAACAGGACTGAGAACTCAGACATAAAACCATCCTCATACAGCCATCTTATTTTTGACAAAGCAGACAAGAACATACACTGGGGAAAATAATCCCTATTCAATAAATGGTGCCGGGAAAACTGGATGGCCACATGTAGAAGGCTAAAACAGGATCCTCTCGCAAAAATCAACTCATGATGGATAACAGACTTAAACCTAAGGCATGAAACCATAAGAATTCTAGGAGATAACGTTGCAAAAACTCTTATAGACATTGGCCTAGGCAAAGAATTTATGAAGAAGACCCCAAAAGCAATCACAGAAACAACAATAAATGGGACCTGATCAAATTAAAAAGCTTCTGCAAAGCCAAAGAAACTATCACTGGAGTGAATAGACAATGTACAGAATGGGAGAAAATATTTGCAAGCTATACATACAATAAAGGGCTGATAACCAGAATCTGTATAAAACTCAGGAAAATCAGTAAGAGAAAATCAAACAACCCCATTTTAAAACGGGCAAAAGTACATGAACAGAAACTTTTCAAAAGAAGATAGAATAATGGCCAAGAAAGATACAAAAAAAAAAAATAAGCTCATCATCTCTAATCATCAGGGAAATGCAAATCAAAACCATAATGAGATATCATTTACTCCGATGAGTATGGCTTTTATCAAAAAGTTCCAAAACAACAAATGTTGGCTTGAATGTGGAGAGATAGGAACACTCTTACCCTGCTGGTGGGACTGTAAACTAGTACAACCTCTATGGAAAGTAACATGGAGATACCTCAAAGAACTAAGAGTAGAACTACCTTTTGATCCAGCAATCCCACTACTGTGTATCTAGCCAAAGGAAAAGTCATCCTATAATAAAGACATCAGCACTCAAATATTTATAGCAGCACAATTCACAATTGCAAAGATGTGGAAACAACCCAAGTGCCCATCAATCCATGAGTAGATTAATAAAATGTGGTATATGTACACCATGGAGTACTACTCAGCCATAAAAAACAATGGTGAATTAATTCCTCTGGTACTATCCTGGATGGAGCTAGAGCCCATTCAATAAATGCAGAATGAATGTTGTTTCACAAGAATGGAAAAACAAGCACCACTGGTACTCACCATCAAACTGGTACTAACTGATCAATACTTATGTGCACACATGGATATAATATTCATCATGGGTTGGGCAGGTGGGAGGGGGTGGAGGGGATGGGTAAATGCACATCTAATGGGTGTGGTGTGCACTGTCTGGGGGATGGGCGAGATTTTATCTCTGACTTGGGCAGTGCGTAGGCAATATATGTAACCAAAGTGTTTGTACCCCCACAATATTCTGAAATTTAAAAAAAAAAATATTTAAATGTGATTGCTATGGTAATGGTATTAAGAGATGTGATCATTAATGGAAACCATTTATTGGCATTCAGTATAATCACAATGTTGTACACCATCACAAATTTCTATTTCCAAATTTTTTAATCACTAAAAACAAAAACACTCATCACTGTAATTTCCCCCTTTTCCCAGCCCCTGGTAATTTCTAATTTATTTTCTGTGTCTAAAAATTTTCTTATTGTACTTATTTCATATAAGTGATATTTCATACTTATATTTTCATATAAGTAACATTTGTCTTTTTGTGTCTTTCTTATTTCATTCATCATTGTGTTTTCAAGGTTCATACTTGTGGTTTTGCTTCACATTTCACTAATGACTAATGATGTCACACATATTTTCATGTACTTTGTCATTTGGATATTCTTTGAGGAAATGTATATTAAATCCTTTACACGTGTTTAAGCTGGATTGTTTGTCCTTTTGTTATTGAAATTGTAGGAGCTCTTTATATATTCTAGATGTTAAACCTTCTCTGATATATGATTTGTAATTATTTCCTCCCATTCTATAGGTTGCATTTTTATTCTCTTGATAATGTCCTTTGATGTACAAAAGTTATTAATTTTGAGGAAGTCTAATTTATTTATTTTTTCTTTTGATTTTCTTGTGCTTCCAGTGTGATATTTAAGAATCTATTGCCTATCAAAATTCAGAGACATTTATCCCTGTTTTGTTTGAAGATTTTTATGGCTTTTGCTCTTATATGTAGATTATTGATATATTTTCAGTTAATTTTCATAAGTGATAGGGATCCATATTCATTTCATTTTATATGGAAATACAATTCACAGTACCATCTGTTGAAGAGGTCATTTTTCCCCATAGAATAGACTTAGCACTTTTGTTAAAAAAGCAATTGACCATTAATATTTGAGTTTATTTCTCTACACTCTCGTCTATTGGTTTCTTTTTGATGCTATTATAAGGAAATTAATTATTTAATTTCTTTTTTTATTGATCTCTGATAAATAGAGCTGTACTGATTTTTGTGTGTTGATTTTACGTACTGCCACTTTGCTAAAAAGTAGCTCTAGTAACTTTCTTATGGATTCCTTAGTATTTTCTTTCTCTCTCTCTCTTTTTTTTTTTGCAGTCCAGCAGTCTTTCATTTTTTACACCTCTTATGCCAAGAATTCATAGGGAATAGGTTCCAGCAGCTCAGGCCCCTTTCCATTGGTTCTCACAAAGTGTGCTTCTCTGGGTGAAAGGCTGGTACTTCAGTTGAACCCAGGTACCTTTCTCTTTGGCTTCCTTCTTTTTCTGATTATTTTCCTTTACACGTTTCAGGAAGCTATCTTGGCTCTTAGAGTGCTTAATATGCTCAAAACGCACATTAATCCTCTTGGCAAGAATCTTGTCCTTAACTTGTTTGTTTAGAACGATGCCAACAGCATGCTGGGTAACACTGTACACTAATCCAGTTTTGTCATGGTAACATTTATGGGGCATGTCTTTTTGAGCAGTACCTATTCCCTTGATGTCTACAATATCACCTTTCTTATAGATTCACATGTATGTGGCCAAAGGAACAACTCCCATGTTTTCTAAAAGGCCTAGAGAACATGTATCAGGTGCCTCTCCTCTTTCCCTTTGTGTTCATCATTTTGGTGAATTATTGGAAGATGGTGGGATTCCTTAGTATTTTCTACATATAGGATTATGTCATCTTGTGATATGGACTTTTATCTTCCTTCCCAATTTGAATGCTTATTTCTTGTCATTTCTAATTGAAACTAAACAATTGAGATTATTAAATAGCAGTTGTGAAATGAGGATCTTGTATTATTCCTTATTTTAGGAGAAAAGCTTTCAATCTTTTACTATTCAGTATGATAATAGCTGTGGGGTTTTTATAAAGGCTCTCTATCATATTAAAGAAGTTCCCTTCTATTTCTAATTTTGGGTTTTTTAAAAAATCATAAAAGATGTTGGATATTGTCAAATATTTTTATATATTTAGATAATATTTCCTTTGCTACATTAATGTAGTACATTTTCTTATGTCAAACCACTCTTGCATTTATGGGACAAATATCACATGGTTATGGTATATACTCATTAATATACTGATGATATTGGTATATTAGTTTTTTTTTTAATTTCAGAATATTATGGGGGTACAAAGTGGTTACATAAATTGCCTCTGTACTGATTGAGTCAAAGCCACAGTGTGCCCATCCCCAGATAGTGTGCATTGTATCCATTAGGTGTGAATTTATATATCTCATCCTCCCCCTCTCACCTGCTTGATTTCTGATGAATGTTGTTTCCATATGTGCACATAAGTGTTGATCAATTAGTTCCTATTTAATGGTGAGTAGTGTTTGTTTTTCCATTCTTGTGATACTTCACTTCAAAGAATGGTCTCCAGTTTCATCCAGGTTAATAAAGAGGTATTAGTTCACCATTTCTTTTTATGGCCAAGTATACCCCATGGTATACATATACATATTGTTAATCCACTCATGTATTGATGGGCACTTGTCTTGTTTCCACATCTTAGCAATTGTGAATAGTGCTACTATAAATATTCAGGCGCAGGTATCTTTTTTATAGAATGTCTTTTATTCCTTTGGGTAAATACCCGGTAGTGGGATTGCTGGATCAAAAGGTAATTCTACTTTTAGTTCTTTGAAGTATCTCCAAATTAGTTTCCATAGAGGTTGTACTAATTTGCAGTCCCACCAGCAGCATATGAGTCTTCCTATCTCTCTGCATTCATGTCAACATTTATTGTTTTGGGGCTTTTTGATAATAGCCATTCTCACTAGAGTTAAATGATATCTCGTTATGGTTTTAATTTGCATTTCCCTGATGATTAGAGATGTTGAGCATTTTTTCATATGTTTCTTGGCCATTAGTCTATGTTCTTTGGAAAAGTTTCTGTTATGACTTTTGCCCACTTTTTAATGGAGTTGTTTGATTTTTTCTTACTGATTTTCCTGAGTTCTTTATAGATTCTGGTTTTCAGCCCTTTATTGGATGTATAGGTTGCAAATATTTTCTGCCATTGTGTAGATTGTCTATCGGTTCTAATGACTGTTTCCTTGGTAGTGCAGAACTTTTTAAATTTGATCAGGTCCCATTTATTTATTTTTGTTGTTGCTGTGACTGCTTTTGGGGTCTTCTTTATAAATTCTTTGCCTAGGCTGATGTCTATAAGAGTTTTGCCAACATTTTCTTCTAGAAATTTTTTTTTACTTAGGTTTTATGCCTTAGGATTAAGTCTGTTATCCATCGTGAGTTGATTTTTGTGAGTGGTGAGAGGCCTGGACCCTGTTTAGTCTTTCACATGTGACTATCCAATTTTCCCAGCACCATTTATTGAATAGGGATTCTTTTCCCCAGTGTATGTTTTTGTCTGCTTTCAAAGATCAGATGGCAATATGAGGATGGTTTTATATCTGGGTTCTCTGTTCTGATCCATTGGTCTATGTTTTTGTTCTTGTGCCAGTACCATGCTGTTTTGGTTACTATAGCCTTGTAGTATAGCTTGAAGTCTTGTAAATTGATGCCTCCCAATTTGTTCTTTTTGCTTAAGGTTGCTTTGGCTATATGGGGTCTTCTCTGGTTCCATACAAAGCATAGAATTATTTTTTCTAGTTCTGCAAAAAAATAATGTTGTTATTTTAATAGGGATTGGATTGATTCTGTAGATCACTTTGGGTAGTATATACATTTTAACAATGTTGATTCTGCTGATCCATGAGCATGGTGCATTTTTCCATCTCTTTATGTCCTCTGCTATTTCCTTCCTCAGTGTTTCATAGTTCTCCCTGTAGAGGTTTTTCACCTCCTTAGTTAAATATATTCCTAGGTATTTTAATTTCTTTGTTGCTATTGTGAAAGGTATTGAGTCTTTGATTTGGTTCTCAGCTTGGCTGTTGTTGACATATATGAATGCTGCTCATTTGTGTACATTGATTTTGTACCCTGAGACTTTGCTGAATTTACTTATCAGTTCCAGTCCTCCCTTGACAGAATCTCTGGGGTTTCCTAGATATAAGACCATATTGTCAGCACAGAGCAATAGTTTGACATCTTCTGCTCCCACTTGGATACCCTTGATTTCCTTCTCTTGTATGATTGCTCTGGCAAGGCCTTCCAGCACTATGTTGAATAGAAGTGATAGTGGGGAAACTTGTCTTGTTCCAGTTCCATGCGGGAATGCTTTCAATTTTTCCCCATTCGGTATGATGTTGCCTGTGGGTTTGTCATATATGGCTTTTATAATTTTGAGGTAAGTTCCATCTATGACTATTTTGTTAAGTGTTCTTATCATGAATAGGTGCTGAATTTTATCAAATGCTTTTTCTGCACCTATTGTGAGGATCACATGGTCTTTTTTAAAATTTCTATTTATGTGATGAATTACATTTATAGATTTGTGTATGTCCAACAACCCTTGCATCTCTGGGATGAAGCCCACTTGGTCATGGTGGATTTTTTTTGATGTGTGGCTGAATTTGGTTTGCCAGGATGTTATTGAGAATTTTTGCATCTATATTCATAAGGGATATCGGTCTGTAGTTTTCTTCTTTTGTTGAGTCCTTTCCTGGCTTTGGTATCAACATGTACTGGCTCCGTAAAATGTGTTGGGGAGGATTCCTTCCTTCTCAATGTTATGGAATAATTTCTGCAGAATAGGTACTAGTTCTTCTTTGTAGGTCTGGTAAAACTCTGGTGTGAAACTGTCTGGTCTGGGACTTTTTTTCTTGGAAGATTTTTTATTGCTGCTTCAATTTTGGGACTTGATATTGGTCTGTTCAGGAATTCTATATCTTCCTGATTGAGCCTAGGTAGGCTGTGTGCCTCCAAGAATTTGTCCATTTCCTCCATTTTTTCAAGTTTATGTGCATAGAGATTTTTATAATATTCAGAGATGATATTTTGTGTTTCCGTGGTATCAGTTATGATTTATTCTTTTTCACTCCTATTTGAGCTGATTAGAGTCCTTTCTCTTCTGCTTCTGTTTAATCTAGCAAGAGGTGTGTCAATTTTGTTCATCTTTTCAAAGAACCTACCTTCTGTTTCATTAGTCTTCTGTATAGTTCTTTTGTTATTGATTTCATTTAGTTCTGCTCTGATCTTCATTATTTATTTTCTTCTGATGAGTTTGGGATTGGTTTGCACTTCCTTTCCCAGGTCCTTGAGATGATTCATTAGATTGTTGATTTGTGATCTTTCCATCTTTTGGATGTAGGCATTTATGGCTGTGAATTTGCCCCTCAGGACTGCTTTAGCTATATACCACAAGTTTTGGTAACTTGTGTCCCATTATTATTTAGTTCAAAGAATCTTTTGATTTCCATCTTAATTTCCTGCTTGACCCAACTATCTTTTAGCAGTAAGTTGTTTAGTTTCTATGACTTTGTGTAGAGATGAGTGTTTCTGGTAGAGTTGATTTCTCATTTTTTTCCACTGTGGTCTGACAAAATGTGTGGTATAATCTCTATTTTTTAAAATTTGTTGAGACATGTTTTGTGGCCTAGCATGTGATCAATCTTAGAGAATTTTCCATGAGCTGATGAGAAGAACATATATTCAGAGGTTTTTGGGTAGAATGTTCTATAAATATCTGTTAGGCCCAATTGTTCTAGAGTTATGTTTAAGTCCATTGTTTCTTTGTTTATTTTCTGTTTGGAGATTCTTTCATGCTTTGTCAGAGGGGTGTTGAAGTCCCTGGGTATTATGGTGCTCTGTTTATCATTTTTTTTAGATCAAGTAGGATTTGCTTTATGAATCTGGGTGCACCTGTGTTAGGTTTGTAAATCTTTAGAATTGTTATTTATTCTTGTTGAATTGTTCCCTTTACCAGTATATGATGACCATCTTTGTCTTTCTTTACTTTTTTGATGTGAAATCTATGTTATCTGCTATGAGAACGGCTACAACAGCTTTCTTTTGGTTTCCATTTGCATGAAATATAGTTTTCTATATCTTTATCTTGAATCTGAATGAGTCCTTGTGGGTTAGATGTGCTTCCTGGGGACAGCAGATAGTTGGATTTTATTTTTTTTATCCATTCAGCCAGCCTATATCTTTTGAGTGGAAGAATTCAAGCCACTCATATTTATTGAAAGAACTGATAAGTGGGGTGGATTTCTATTCTTCCTGTGGAGTATAACTTATTCTCTGTTTTACCTCTTGAGTTATTGTGGTGACTGGGCTTTGACTTTTAGCTTTTGGGGGTTTTTATGCTGGTGGGTATCTATTGTACTAATCCCTGTATAGTGCAGGTCTGAGTACCTCTTGCATGGCAGGCCTGTACTTGGCTAATTTCCTCAGCATTTGCTGTCTGGAAAAGACTTACTTCTCCATCAATTGTGAGACTCAGTTTTGCAGGATACATAATCCTAGGCTGGCGGCTGTTTTGTTTAAGAAGATTGAAGATGGGGGCCCACTCCCTTCTAACTTGTAAGGTTTCTGCTGAGAAGTCTGCTGTTATCCTGATAGGTTGTCCCTTGTAGGTCAGTTGTTGCTTAGCTCTGGCTGCTTGTAGAATTTTCTCTTTCATTTTGACTTTGGTGTCAGGTTGAATATTATGTTTCTTGGAGATGTCCTATTTGCTATGAATCTTCCCGGAGTTTGATGGCCAGTTTGTATCTGGATGTCTGGATCTCTGATGATACTGGGGACTTTTCCACAATAATTCCCTCAAATAGATTTCCCATGCTTTTAGCACTTTCTTCTTTTCCCTTAGGGATACCTATAATTCATATGTTTGTTCACTTTGTGTATTCCCATATCTCTCTAAGTGATTGCTCTGCCATTGTTGTTCTCTTCTCTGCCTCTTTAAATGATTGGGTTAGCTGAAGAGTCTTGTCTTCCAGCTCTGAGATTCTTCTCCTTGGTTTAATCTGTTGCTGAAACATTCTGCTGCATTTTGAAAATCCCTGAATTACTCTTTCATTTCTTTAAGTTCTGTTATATCCTTCCTAATTTGGTCAAGCTGTTTAGTGACCTTTTTCATTAATTTCCTGAAATATTTTGGGGGCCTTATTTTGTTGGTTTTCAACTTTCTCTTCAATTCCATTCATCCCATTTTCCATCCATATTCTGAATTCCATTTCTGTCATTTCAAAAATTTCCTTGTATTTGGAATTCACTGCTGTAGCTCCATTGTCATCCCTTGAGGGTGTTTATCTGTTTTGATTTTTCATGTTTCCAGGGTTCTTGCTTGGCCCTGCCCCTCTTTTCTCAGATCTGGGTTAATAGGTTTACAGGACTCCTCTTCCTTGCTGGAAACTCCCCAGATAGTTGTAGGATGTTCAAGTTGGGAGCTGGAAAAGACTCTCTTCACTGAGGCTGGTATCGTGGGGATTGCCCTACCTAGGGTCTCCCCATAGCTGCAGCAGCTGGATATGATTGCCATGGGTTCCTGGGTTGTGGACATTTGCTCAAAGCAGGTTGCAGTGTGCTGGTGGCTTGAGGCTGGGGGGGGCGGTCCCTGGTGAGGCATTAGACTTTGGAGCAGCTCTTCCAGCCCTGCTTTGGTGGTGGAAGCTCTGGGGTGGGGTCTTGAGGTCTAGGTGCAGAGCTGGAGACTTGGGGAAGGTGTCTCAGGCCTGGCAGGAGTTCTGGAGCCACAGGGGCAGAGAGTGAGGCTTCATTGTGAGACCCTCAGAGTTGGGACTGTGGAGGAACCATGAGCAGAACTTCTGAGTAGGACCTCTGAGCTTAAAGCAGGGCTGTGCAGATGGCAGACCAATCCAACCTGGAGGGCAGGGGCAGGGCCAAGCATGCAGGAGGCAATCAGGGCCCAGAGAGCAGAGTTGGAGTGAGCAAGCAGCAGGTTGCTCTGCAGGCACCAGGGTCCTGTAAATGCCAAGTCAGGCAGGCTGAGGTTGGCTCTGGAGGCCCAGGGACTGCAGGTCTCTTCACGCTCCTCTCAGGCCCTTCCCAAGTGGTCACCCAAAGCCTCTCAGGTTGGAGTCCACTGTGCTCCAACGTGAGAACACCCAAGCTGGAACTGGGGTGGAGCTGGAAGCAAAGCCTCTAAGTAGGGTCTCTGAGCCAGAAATGGGACCATGCAGTTGGCAGGCCAATCTGACCTGGAGGGTGGGGTCAGGGCCAAATAGGCAGGAGGCAGCCATAGCCTAGAGTGCAGATTTGAGACTGAGCAAGCAGCAGGCTACTCCTCAGGCACAGAGGTCCCACAGATCCCAGGTTAGGCATGCAGAGGTCACAGCTCGCCATGCCCCACCCAGTACTTGCCAAAGCAGTCACCCAAGGCCTCTGAGTTTGGAGTCTGCTGTGCTCCAGTCTATTACCATGCCCAGGTCCCACTGTGTTTTAGGGGTGAAGCACCTGGCTTCAAGTTCCAGGGTATGGTTCAGGGTAGCCAAAAGTCAGTCCACTCCCTCCCCAGCCCAGTGTAGGCCTGGCGTGGTGCACCCAAAAGTTCAGGGTGGCTTTATCTGTTGCCTAATCCCCACACTGCCTGTTGTCTAGTGCAATGGCTCTGCACAGACTCCAGTCAGGTCTCCATCTGAATAGGTAGGAGGTCTGTCATGGTGGTGGGAGCTATCTTGAACTTCAGTCCCAACTGCACTGGCAGGGTGAGCATGGTGAGCACGGCACCCCCATGCTCTATTCTCCTATTGTTCCCCTTGCATTCTATGATCTTGTTATATGTATCACCCTGTCACCTTTTTTTCCACATTGAGTGTCCCACATTGCTTCTTTGTGAATTCACAATGCTTCTTCAGAGATGAGCGATCCATACATAAGCAACTAACTACACCTTTCACTTCTTTCCTTGGGAGCAGTGTGCTGGCAGGCTGCATCTAGTTTGCCACTTTGAAGCCAAGGCTGCATAATTTTACATTCCCAAGGCAATTTACAAGGATTCTGATTTCTCCATATCCTCGCTAACATTTGTTGTTATTATTTTTGTTTGATTTTTGGTAATAGCCAATGGCTATGAAATGGTATCTCATTGTGGTTTTTGTTTATGTTTTCCTAATGATTGGTGATGTCAGCATCTTTTTCTATGTATATTGGTCATTTGTATATCTTTTTTGGACAAATTTCCAGTCAAGACTTTTGTCAATTTTTTAAATGGTTTTTTTTGTTGTTTTTGTTGTTGTGGAGTTATAGTAGTTCTTTATATATCCGGGACATTAATACCCCATCAAAAATATGATTTGTAATGTTTTCTCCTATTCCATGGGTTGCCTTTTCACTCTGTTGATAGCATTTTTTGATGCACAAAAGTTTTTATGAATTGAAGATTTTTCTATCTTTACTTTGTTGCCTGTGCTTTTCATATCATATTTGAAAAATCATTACAAATTCAATGTTATGAAGATTTTCCCTATGTTTACTTCTACTGTTTTAGTAATTTTAGCTCTTTTGTTTAGGTCTTTGATCCATTTTGAGTTAATGTTTCTTACAGTATATGGAAAGCCTCCAGCTTTACTGTTCTGCACGTGGATATCCATTTACAAACACCATTTGACGAAAACTCTGTTCTTTTACCATTGAATGGTCTGGACACTCTCATCAAAAATCATTTGACCATGTATGTGAGGGTTCTTTTATAGGATCTCTATTCTATACCATTGGCTTTATATTTGTCTTTATGCCAGTACCATACTGTTTTAAATACTGTAAATTGTACTAAATTTGAAATTAGGAAATTTGAGTTTTCCAAGTTTGCTCTTTTTTTTTAAGATTGTATTCAAAACCCTTGACCTTCTACATGAATTTTAGAATGAATTTTACTATTTCTGCATAAAACACTGCTGGAAATTTGATAGGGATTGTGCTGAATCTGTATATCACTTCAT
The DNA here is from genome assembly GCA_023783475.1 of Daubentonia madagascariensis. NCBI lineage: Eukaryota > Metazoa > Chordata > Mammalia > Primates > Daubentoniidae > Daubentonia > Daubentonia madagascariensis. The sequence continues at coordinate 632,774 of JAKFHU010001467.1, read as the reverse complement.
AGTATAGACACCTTTACAATATTAAGTCTTCAAATCTATAAACACAGGATGCCTTTTAATTTGTTTGTGCCTTCTTTAATTTTTTTCAGCAATGTTTTCCAGTTTTCAGTAAGTCTTTCACCTCCTTGGTTAATTTTATTCCAAAGTATTTTATCATTTTTGATGTCAGCATAAATGGAATTGTTTTCTTGAAATCTGAATTTCCTATTTTTCCTTTTTAGTGTATAGAAATGAACCTACTTTTGGCTATGGACTATTGACTATTGATCCTTCAACTTTAGGAATTTCTAAATATAAGATCATTTCACATAAGCAGAGACCATACTACATATTAATTTTCAATTTGGGTGCCTTTTATTTCTTTTTCTTGTCTAATTGTTGCTAGTTTTTTCAATACTATGCTGAATTTAAGTGGCAAAGGTAGACTTCCTTGTCTTTGTCCAGATCTTGGAGGAATCAGTCTTTTTCCACTGAGTATAATGTTAGCTGTGGGCTTTTATATGTGACATTTACTAGGTTAAGGTAGTTTCCTTCTATTTGCAGTTTGTTGAGTGTTTTATCATGAAAAGGTATCAAATTTTGTCAAATGATATTTATGCATCAATTGAGATGATATTTTTTCCTTCATTCTATGTATGTAGTATATTACATTGATTTATTGTTGTGTGTTGAATTCCAGGAATAAATTCCACTTTGTCATGATGTATAAATCCTTTTAATAGGCTACTAAATTTAGCTTGCTAGTATTTTCTTGGAGATTTTTTCATCAGTATTTATAAGAGACAATAATCTGTAGTTTTCTTTTCTATAGTGTAATTGTCTGGGTTTATTATCTGGGTAATTTTGGCCTCATAAACTTCATCAGATTTGAGAAGGATTAGTGTCAATTATTCCTTGTTTGTTTGGTCAAATTCACCAGTGAAGCCACCTTGTCCTTGTCATTTCTTTATTGGGAGGTTTTTGTTTACTGAGTCAATCTTCTTAGTAGTTATAGGCCTATTCATCTTTTCTATATCTTCATGATTTAGTTTTTGTAGGTTGTGTGTTTCCAAAATCTGGTCTATTTCCTCTTGGTTATTAATTTTTGGCACACAATTTTTTATAATACTCTTTTATAATCCTTTTCATTTCTGGAAATAAGTGGTAACATCTCCCCATTTATTTCCAATATAAGTTAATGGAGTCTTCTTCTTTTTTGTTTTTACTAGTCAATCTAGCTGAAGTTTTGTCTATTTTGTTGACCTTTAGAAAGAACCAAGTTAGATTTCCTTGATTTTCTCATTTTTAAGCTCTTTTTCTTTTACAATTTGATTACAATGTGCCTCGGTATGTATCTTTGGTTTTCTCCTACGTGAACTTTTTGAAAATTTTTATACTTACATATGCATTGTTTTCCTCAAATTTAGAAAGTTTTCAGTCATTTCTCCAAATAATTTCTCTGCCCCCTTTTTCCGTCTCTTCTGGGTCTTTCATAATATATGTATTTGTCCACTTGATGCAGTCCTATAAGCATCCTAGGCTCAATTCACCTTTCTTCATCTTTTATTTTCTTTTTGATTCAATTTGAGTCAATTATTTGACTCAAATAATTTCAAATGACCTGTCTTTAAGTTTTCTGATTCTTCTGCCTGTTGAGGTCAGCTGTTGAGCTCCTCTAGGAATTCTTCAGTTTACTTATTGTACTTTTTAGTGTCAGAATATCTGTTTATTTTTTCTTATAATTTACCTTTCTGTTTATATTCTAATTTTGCTCATATATCATTTTCTTAATTTCTTTAGTTCTTTGTCCATATTTTTTGTTGTCTGTTTAAGCATAGTTAAAACAATTGTTTTAAAGCCTGTGTCTGGTAAATTCAAAGCATGGATTTCTTTAGGATCAGTTTCTGGAGATTTAGTTTGCTTTTTTTTTTCAAATTGACAATGACTCCCTGTTTATTAGTATGTATTGTGATGTTTTGTTGAAAGTTGGATATTTGAAAAACAGCCAATTGTTTTAGTCTTCAATTACTGGCTCTAATTACCCTAGTGTGAAGGCCTAAGGTCTTCTTAGTACTTTTCTTGACATCTGTCTTCCCCAGGTTTGAGTGTGTGCATTTCCCCCAAGTCCACTATGTATATGATTGATTTTAAATGGCTTGATTTCCGTGAAAGTCTCACCCTCGCTTGTTCTCAGGGCCTAAGATGTTCTATTCTATTCTTCCACTTATAATCTCTCTCCCCCATACACCTGCAAGTCTGTAGTCACCATGCATTTATCATGGACCCCAGCCTATGCCATTGCTTTCAGCAGCCTCCGATCTAATATCAAAGCTATGCTTCCATTTCTATGTAAGATATAAGTCAGTTGAGATGGAATTCAGTCCCTCACATATTCACCAGACAACACAGAATGTGCAAATAATTTCTACTCTTTTTATTACAACCCAACAGAAGAACAAGTGATAGAGTGGCTTCTTCCTGACTGCACCCCACTGGGGATTCAGTAGGGTAAGAGCCAGCACAAATGTAATAAAATTTTCTACTGTTTTAAGTGTGGGCTTATCTTTGAGTGTAAGCTTTCACTTGGTTGGTACAGATATTGTTTAGTTTCTAGATCTCTCACAAGACTGTTTCAGTAAATTTGCTCTTTACTTGATATTTTCTTGGGGTAACAAGAACCTGAAGCTTCTTAGTCTGCCATCTTGCTTGGGCAAGATGTGTCTAGTTGTTCAATTTTACTTGGGCCATGTGACTCAGTACTGGCTAGTAGGGGATGGGTGGTAGTGGCATAAGCTACTTTCAAGGCTAGACATTAATAATATATGATATAGGCCAGGTGCAGTGGCTCACACCTGAATCCTAGCATTCTGACAGGTGAAAGAGGGAGGACTGCTTGAGCTCAGGAATTTGAGACCAGCCTGAGCAAAAGCAAGACCCCATCTCTACTAAAAGTAGAAAAATTAGCTGGGTGCCCTGGCACACACCTGTAGTCCCAACTACTCAGAAGGATGAGGCAGGAGGATGCCTTAAGCCCCGGAGTTTGAGGTTGCAGTGAGCTATGATGGCATCACCACTGCACTCTACCTAAGGCTACCAAATGAGAGTCTGTCTCAAAAAAAAAAATATGATGTAGGCATGACTCCAGCAAGTTGTTGGTTCAGGAGTTTTCAGACCTCATGTCCCCGCAGAGACATCAATTGTGACAATCACGCTCAGATGAGAGTACTTTTGTGGGAGCCCAGAAGTTCAACAGAGAGGCTCAAGAATCTAGTTGGAGCAAAAACATCTGAGAAGAGATGCAGTTTAACTTTACTCATATCACCCTTTCCCCAAGGCTGCACAGCTCAGTGTGAAGAGATTGGCATGTGAATTTCTCCTATGGGAGTTTGTGAAACTGTAGTGAGTGTCTGGCTTCCTCACCTGTGTGAGATGCTGTCTAAGAGGCCCACTTATTTCTCTCCCCATACAGAACAGAGAGGGGATTGGTAGAGCTGAGTCATCTAGGGGAAAATGAGAAAAGAAATAGAGAAAAGGAGTAGGAGCTCACAGACACTGAAGCATGGAACTCAACAAATGGCTGCAGTTCTTACTAACCACCTCAAAAATTGCACTAACAGGCCTACTCAAATACCGTTATATGATGCATCAATAAAAGAGTCCACCACCTAGCCTATTCATACCCCAGGGATTCTATACACCCCTCCCCCTGAGGCTGGTGCACCATGAACATACCCACAAGTGGCACATGACATGTGAGTGTCTACAGATTATGCTTGAATAAATTTAGAGAGATGGTTCTACTTACTGAATTTGGAGAAGACTCTTAAGCTTGAACACTTCAGGGTACTGCATGATGGAAAATCAATGAGAGGCTCTAAACATTTGACCTGACTTAGCAGGACTGAGAAAAGGTATACACTTCCCTCCAAGAGAAAACCACAACAACAAAAGAAGTAAAAAGACACAGCTCCTATTAAACAATAACACAAGGGAGAATACAAAGCACCTAGGTAAAAACCAACACAATGACCTCACTTATCAATATAACATTGAATATAAATGGTTTAAATGCACTACTTAAAAATATAGATTGATAGAATGGATAAAAAAGCACAATTTAAATAGCTGCTATCTCCAAGAAACCCATTTAACTCAAAGAGTTGCATAGCCTCAAGTTAAAGGGGTAAAAAAATATTCCACACAAATGTTAACCTAAAGTGAGCAGGAGTAGCTATTCTTATAGCACATAAAACAAACTTTAGAACAATAGTAATAAAAGACAAAGATGGTCATTATATAATGATAAAAAGAACAATTTAACAAGAAGATATAACAATGCTAAATATAAATGCACCTAACACCACAACTCTCAGATTCATAAAACAAATACTACTAGACCAAAGAAATAAAATAAACAGCAATGTAACAATAAGTAATAGTGGGAGACTTTGACAAACCACTGACAGAACTAGACAGATCATTGAGGCAGAAAATCAACAAATAAAAAATGGACTTAAATGGGACTCTAAAACAAATGGTCCTAACAGATATTTATAGAACATCCTACCCCAAAACTGCAGAATATATGTTCTTATCATCAGCACACGGAACATTTTCCAAGACAAACCACATTTTAGGTCACAAAACAAGTCTTAGCAGATTTTTAAAAATAAAAAAATTATACCATGTATCTTCTCAGACCACAGTAGAATAAAACTATAAATCAATCCCAAGAGGAACTCTCAAAACAACACAAATACATGGAAATTAAATAACCTGATGAATAATCTTTGGTCAATGATGAAATCAATATGGAAATTAAAAAATTTTTTGAATTGAATGACAATGGTGACACAAACTACCAAAATCTCTGGGATGCAGAAGAAGTAGTGGTAAGAGAGACGTTCACAGCACTAAATGACTACATAAAAAAGATGGAAAAATTACAAATTAACAACCTAATGTCACACCTTAGGGAACTTGAAAAACAAGAACGAATGAAACCCAAAGCTGGCAGAGGACAGAAATAACAAAGATCTGAGCAGAACTAAACAAAATTGAAACCAAAAAAATGAATACCTTTGTATTCAATGAAATGATCAATGAAATGAAAAGTTAGTTCTTTGAAAAGGTAAACAAAATCAACAGATCTCTAGTTAGATTAACCAAGATAAGAAGAGATAGGATTTAAGTAAATTTAATCAGAAATGAAAAAGGAGACACTATAACTGATACCATAAAAATACAAAAGATCATCCAAGGTTATTACAAACACAAATTAGAAAATCTATGCTCACAAACTAGAAAATCTAGAGGAAACGGATAAATTTTTGGAAACACATGACCTCTCTAGCTTGAATCAGGAAGAAACAGAAATCTTAAACAGGCCAATAATGAGTAGCAAGATTGAATCCGTAATAAAAACTCTCCCAATTAATAAAAACCCAGGACCAAAAAGATTCATAGCCAAATTCTACCAGATGAAAGAATTATTATGTATCCTACTGAAACTGTTCCATAACATCAGGAAGGAGGGAATCCTCCCTAATGCATTCTACAAAGCTAGCATCACCCTGATAACAAAGCCAGGAAAGTACACAGCAAAAAAAGAAAACTACAGACCAATATCCTGGGTGCATATAGATGCAAAAATCCTCAACAAAATGCTAACAAACAGAATCCAGCAGCACATCAAAAAATAATTCACCATGATCAAGTGGGTTTCATCCCAGGGATGCAAGGATTGTTCACTATATGCAAATCAATGTGATTCACCACATAAACAGAATTAAAAACAAAGACATATGATCATCTGAATAGATGCAAAAAAGCATTCTATAAAATCCAGCAAAAATGATAAAAACCCTCAACAAACTAGACATGGAGGGAAAATACCTCAAAATAATAAAAACCATTCATGACAAAACTACAGCCAACATCATACTGAATGGAGTAAAGTTGAATGCATTCCCCCTAAGAACTGGAACAAGACAAGGATGCTCACTTTCAACATTTCTATTCAACATATTACTGAAGTCCTAGCCAGAACAATCAGGCAAGTGAAAAAAATACAGGGCATCCAAATTGGAAAAGAGGAAGTCAAACTATCCCTATTTGGCAATGATATGATCTTATACCTAGAAAACTCTATAAAGATTCAACCAAAAGACTCCTAGAATTGATAAATAAATGCAGCAAAATCTCAGATTACAAAATTAATGTACACAAATCTGAAATCCGTAGCATTTCTATATACTATTAACAGTCAAACTCCAAGTCAAATCAAAGACTCAATACCATTCACAATTGCCACAAAAAAAAAATACCTAGGAATATACTTAACCAAGGAGGTGAAAGATCTCTACAAGGAAAACTACAAAACACTGATGAAAGAAATAACAGATGACAAAAACAAATGGAAAAACATCTCATGCTCATGGATTGGTAAAATCAACATTGTTAAAATCCGAATGTGATTTACAGATTCAACATAATCCCCATCAAAATACCAACATCATATTTCACAGATGATCTAGAACAAATAATTCTATGCTTCATTTGGAACCAAAAAAGAGCCCAAATAGCCAAAGCAATCTTAAGCAAAAAGAATAAATCTGGAGATATCACATTACCAGACTGCAAATGATACTACATGGCTATAGTAACAAAAACAGCATGGTATTGGTACAAAAATAGAGACATAGACCAGTGGTATAGAATAGAGAACCCAGAAATAAAACCATTAACCTACAATCAACCGATCATCAAAGCAAACAACAACATACATTGGGGAAAGGAAACCCTATTCAATAAATGGTGCTGGGAAAACTGGATAGCCACATGCAGAAGAATGAAACAAGACCTGTACCTCTTGCCACTCACAAAAATTAACTCAAGTTGGATAAAAGACTTAAATGTAAGTCATGAAACCATAAAAATTCTACAATAAAATGTAGGAAAAGCTCTTCTAGACATTGGCATAGGTGAAGAATTTATGACTAAGATCCCAAAGGCAAATACAACACCAACAAAAATAAATAAAGGGGACTTGATTAAATTTAAAAAACTTCTGCACAGCAAAGGAAACAGAGTAAATAGACAACCTACAGAATGGGAGAAAATTTTATCTAATAAAGGGCTAATATCCAGAATCTATAAAGACCTCAAATCAGCAAGAAAAAAAAAACCCATTAAAAAGTAGGCAAAAGCCATGAACAGCAGTTTTTCAAAAGAAGATAGACAAATGGCCAACAAACATATGAAAAAATTCCCAACACCACTAATCATCAGGGAAATGCAAATTAAAAGCACAATAAGACACCACCTTACCCCTGTTAGAATGGCTATTATTAAAAAGTCAAAAAACAATAGTTGATGGTGTGGATGTGGTGAAAAAGGAATGCTTATACACTGTTGGTGAGAATATAAATTAGTACAACCTCTATGGAAAACAGCATGGAGATTTATCAAAGAACTAAAGGTAGATTTAACATTTAATCTAGCAATCCCACTACTTGGTATCTACCCAAAGAAAAAGAAGTCATTTTATAAAAAAGACACCTGCACTCATATGTTTATCGCAGCACAATTTACAACTGCAAAAATGGAACAAACCTTAGTGTCCACCAACCGACGAATGGATAAAGAAAATGTGGTGTGAATACACACACACACACACACACACACACCAAGGAATACTTCTCATTCATCATAAAGAATGAAAAAATGTCTTTTGCAGCAACTTGGGTGGAACTGGTGGCCATTACTCTAAGTGAACTAACTCAGGAACAGAAAACCAAATACCACATGTTTTCATTTATAAGTGGAAGCTAAGCAATGGGTATGCATGGTCATACAGAGTAACTTAATGGACATTGGATACTCAGAATGTGGAGGGTGGAATGAAAAGTTACCTATCAGGTACAATGTACACTATTCAGGTAATGGCTATATTAAAAGCCTAGACTTCTGCAGTATGCAATTCATCCATGTAACAAAAAAAACACTTGTACCCCCTAAATCTATTTAAAAACCCAAGTAAACAAAAACATAATACCTTAGTAAAACTGGAAAAAATATAAAGTAAGTAAAAATATACCATGCAGTCCCCCATCCTTTCTTTTCTTCAATAATTTCAGTGGCCACATGTTGAGGCTACATTACAAGATGATAGAAATATAGATCCCAGACTCTCCAGATGGAAGAAAGCCCCCAGTGATCCACATCTGAATTAATGTTGGCTGTGCTAAGCCACTGAAGCCTCTGAGTTTCAGGGGTTATTTGTTTATGAAACACATTGTAGAGTATTCTATTTCTATTTTTCAATTCTTTGTTATGCTCCCCATCCTTCCAAAAAAAAAATTTACATATGTAGAAACCAGGACTCAGCGAAGCTAGTAATATGGTTAAGCTAGCACAGCTAGTACAGGGATTTTAATTTGATGAAATCCAATTTATCACTTTTTTACATGCTTTCTCTACTCTCTCTGCATTGGCTTATGCCAGTGTTGCAAAGATACTTATCTATGTTTTTCTCCTAGAGAACATATAGCTTACCCCTTTTTAGGGGTATGATACATTTATAATTATACATGTGTAATTAAATTTTGTGTATGATTTCAAAGTTCTTTTCTTTTAATGTGGATATCCAATCATAACATCATTTGCTGAATAGATTTCTTTTCCCTATTGAATTTCTTTGGCTCCCTTGTCAAAAAGCATTTGTAGGTATATACGTGAGTCCATTTCTGGACTCTCATATGCCTTTGAACTATATGTCTATCCTATTGCTCATATCATACTAACTAGATAACTCTAGCTTCATAATAAGCCTTGACATTAGATAGAATATATCCTCCATATTTGTTATTCTATTTCCAGATTATTTTGGCTATTCTAGAGCCCTTGATTTTCCAAATACATTTTGCGATCAGCTTGTAAATTTATCTAAGTAAGTGTTCTGATATTTTATTTAGGATTTCATTGAAGCTACAGGTCAATTTGTGGAGAATTGGTATCTTAATAGTGAGCCTTTCAATGATGAACATAGCAACATAGCATATTTTTCCATTAAATAGGTCATTTTTATTTATGTCAGCAATGTTTTAAAGTGTTCATTATAGCAATAGTGTTGTTCAATTTGCAAATATTTAGGAATTACTTTAGATTTTCCACCAGATATTGATTTCTGATTTAATATTGCTATTGTCAGAGAACATATTCTGCATGATTTCCACAAGTTTAAATGTATTAAAACTTCATTTGTGGCATGTGATAGGACCTATGTTGGTGAATGTCCCATGTGCACATGAGAAGAATGTGTATTTTGGTGACTTTGTATGTGGGGGTTGGTTAATATTGATTAAGTTATGTTGGTTGATAGTAATGTGTAAATCTTCTATAAACTACATTTTTGTGCGGTTCTACCACGTATGGAGAAAGGGGCACGAAAGTTTTCAGCCATAATTTGTGCTTTATTTACCTTTAGTCATGTCATTTTTTATTTTATGCTTTTGGGACCTTTGATATTAAGTGATAAATGTTTAATGTTATTATATTATGTCATCTTGATGAATTGTACCTGTTTTCATTATAAATGCTTTTCTTTACCTCTGGTAATATTTTTTGTTATATACTCTCAATTTGGATTGGTATTTTTTTTACATCCACACTGGCTTTCTTATTTTTAGTGTTTTCATTGTGTATATTTAAATTTTTTTTTTTTTTTGTAAATTTAATCAGGTGTTGATGCCATTGGCAGCTGTAGTTCCTAATGTGCCATCTTCCCGTAGCAAATCAACAAATCCCCTGAACCCTAGTACGCAGTTATTAATATTTATAAAGCACATCAGTACAGATAATCAGGAGCAGTTTACTTTATACAGCACAAACAGCAGTATACATTTTCCATCTCCAGGGGTGGGGAATCTGCAGCCTTAAGGCCACATGTGGCCTTTTAGATCCTTAAGTGAGGCCTTTTGACTGAATCCTTTGGATCTAGAAGGCCACATGTGGCCTTCAGGTTTCCCACGCCCTGCAGACTCTATTCTTTTTCCTGTTCCTTATCAAAATATACCCGGAGAGAACTTGAATGTGCTGATACCTAATAGAATACCATATTTTTTTGTTTTGTTTGTTTTATTTTCCGACATCAGCCTGTTTTATGTTTTATCGACACTGCTCAGGCCTTGACGGAGTATCTCTGCAGTGGGTACAGCCTTTCCTTCCACTGGGCTTTCTTGGTCTTCAGCTTCTCCTCTTGCTTATCGAGCTGGCGGCACATGGTGCGCATTTTCTTGGGCCGCAGATCCAGGGCCTTCTGCTTCTTGCCCTTCTAGAACTTCCTGAGGTTGTCCTTCTGACTCCAGTTAATAATGTGAGAACACGGGCAATGGATTTGAAGACGACTGGGATCTTGAAGAGCTTGGTCACAGCGCCGCCTGTCACTTTGGCGGCGTGCAGCTGTGACAGCTCCACCTTCAGGTCTCCAGCTGTTTCAGCAGCTCCTCCTTCTTGCTGCAAAGGTCTTGAACCTTAATCTTGGCCCCCATTTCACAGAAGGGAGGACGCAAGTCCTTCCCGCGCGTCTCTCGGGCCCAAGCGCGGCGGGGGAGAAGGCCGGAAGCGGGCCGGGCTGGCAGATGGGTGCCAGTGTGCAGCCCGCGCCCCCCACCCCAGACCCCGTGCTGCACAGGGCTTGGATGACACTCGATTCCCTCCCCTTTTTTAGTTTAAGTGAGTATATTTTGTTAACTGTACTTGGTGAGAGGGAAAAAAAAAGTAAGTACCATAGAAATAGGAGACATAAATGTTCTAGAGGATGGGAGATGTGCTGCAATAGTTTATGGTTTTGCCACATGAGAAAAATTTTGGGGGGCCTAGTGGTTTGGGACATATTTAAGGTATACCTTCTGAAATAAGAAAAAATTTTTTTTTCCTTGATCCACCCATCATGACATCTAGAAGTGAGCCCAGGGAAAGAATAGACTGTGCTGGAGGCCCACTTTTTTGTACACAATGTTTGACCCTGATCCTTGTGACCTAGCCGACCCCAGGGTGTTTGCTCCTATGCCCGCCAGACAAAGACTATGTGTGGAGTCTCTGCAAGCCAAGACTCCCAGAACAGACCCTATGGGGTTAGAGTAAGGTCATGATTTCTTGTAGCAACTAGTTTTAATTGAAAAGCATCCTGGCTTTGTGTTAGGTCATGGTAGAAACTGAGCAATCAGTGGGACAACAATGGATGATGTGACCCAAACTGGGTCAGAACTGAGCATCAACTGTCATAAACTGGATATCATCTCACATCTATCAGGATGGCTATTAGGGAAAAAAAAAGGTAACAATAGTTGGTGAGGATATGGAGTAATTGGAACCCTTGCACACTGCTGTTGGGAGTACAAAATGGTGCAGCTTCTGTGGAAAACAGTATGGAGTTCTTCAAAAAGCTAAAAATAGAAGTACCATATAATCCAGCAGTCCCATTCCTGGGTATTTATTCAAAAGAATTAAAATCATGATCTTGAAGAGACGTTAGTACTCGTATGTTCATTGCAGCACTATTGACAATAGCCCTGTTATCATTTTAGTACGCATGCATCCCATTTTATTTCTTATATGTATTTAAAACACATCCTAAAGTGGTCAAACATAATGCATACCCCTAATATTAGTGATAACCCCAAAATGAGTAACTGAGACGAGAGTCATAGTCAGTTGAAGTTTATTAATTCAAAGTTTGATGACATGCTGGGGGAAAAGCACAAATAACAGAAACATCTGTGACCTGTGCTCCCCAAAAAGGGGTTTGGGAACTTAATATTTAAGGGGAGAGGGCATGCAGGAAGAGGGAAAAAAGGAGAGGGGGTAGGCAGTGAGGCAAATGGTTACATTCATGTGAGGCTGTAATTAGTGCTCAGTAAATCTACATTTTACACAAGATAAGGTGAACATTTGAAAAAAGAGGGAGTAGAAGAATAAATCAATTATGCAGCTGCCTCAGGGTAGGCAGAGGGGTGATCTGATCTTGTCCTTGTTCTGTATCTGTGGAGGTAAGCTTGTAGTCAACATTGTGGATGTAAGAATTAGCAGAACTCAGGTTTAAGAATTTACTTAGGTTCTAGTCCTAAGGTTACAATTGACATGTGCTTGTTTTATAGAGGGCTACATATCCCGAAAGGTTTAGGGGCCAATAAGAAATTTTCTTGTAAGCAATCTATGAGGATAGCAATCTGGAGAGGCAAAAGGTCTTTATCATTATGGGAACCTGGCTTATGCACAGTGTTATGAACAGTGTTGTGAAATCACTGCTATCTGTTTGGGAAAAGGATGGCAGTGCTGCATGACTCAGTTCCCAGGCTTAACTCTGCCCTTGGCATAATGAGTTTGGGGGTCCTGAGATTTTGTTTTCCTTTATATTAGACACTATAATTATTTTCTTGTTTAACTATATTTTAAGCATGAAATTCAATCAGTTGTTTTGGCTAATTTGAAACAAATATACCTCACTTTGCACTTTACAAAATATTGGAGCAGCTAGATGAATAGAGCCTATGTCATAAAAATTAACATAAAATATGTCTAAAGTGTTCTTTAACTGGGAATGAATTATGAGCTACGTCAATACTTCACTTAGGAAAACATCAGACAAACCATGGGAATTTAAAATGTGCCCTCTTGAATCATTGCCTCACAAAATCCATTCAACTAGTCAAAAAAGTCCAAATAGTTCAAGCAATCGTGTAGGAAGCCTAATTTTAACTTTTTTGTTAACAGGTTTAACATCTCTTCTAAAACTAAATGGACATTTAAAATGGCTTTTTTTGCACAAGACAGACTGAATATTGTAAGTCACCTAATTTGAGGAATTGTTGGAAATTTTAGCAGCAGTTTAGCCCCAGGAAGAGTTAGCCCAGCTACTTTGGCTGGTCTAAAGTCTAGGGAATAATCTGTAGTTTGCCTTCAGGGATTGTCGGATTTTGGTCCTCAATTGATTTTAAGATCTGAGTTTAAATTATAAAAGCTATTGGTATGGATGAATGGTGGGTAGTTTAAATATTCACATTGCTGTTACATGTGAAAGAAAATCTCAGAGCACTTCCTAAGGCATCCAACAGCTGACTGGAAAGAATCCTTATGCGTTCATCTCCGGCAGTGGTCTGCCAGTTTCAGAAGTCTGAGTGAGTTGATCTCAGGTCTGATTTCTTCCTGCTTCCATACACGGGTCTTTGCTTCTATCTCTGGCTCATGCTTCCAGCTTTTGTTCATCATTAACTTTCATCCCTAAAAATGTCCTTGTTCTGACCCATATCACTATCTCTATTCCATCCCGGTGCAGATTTCTTGGTTTTTTAGGTTTTGTTTTTTGCCTTATCTCTGATTATTTTAGTCTCATTATTCCTTTTTCTGGCTAGATGTATATGATAAATCAGTGCAATGATCAGAATAAACTATCCAGGTAGGACATCTTCATTTCCTTATTGTTAAGTATAAATTGGTACCTTTAAGATTTTTGATCATCTCTGGAGATGCTGACATTTTGTGAGGCAAACACTTCAGATTTACTTATCAAGTGAATATCTTTTTATTTGTAGGTTGTTGTGATGAACACATGAGGTAATATATTGCAAAACACCTAGAATGCATTTAGGTACTATTCATATGATGATATTTATTACTCAAAAATCCATTCTTATTGGTACTTTTCAAAATGATTTTATGAATTCTGTTTAATCAAATTGATTTTGCTACTCTTGATGTATGTGTATGTGTATAAGAGAGAGAGAGAATGAGAGAAAGGAGATATTGCAACACAAATAATTATGTCAATAAATAAGTTGAGGATTTTTTTCATGAATTTATGGACAAGAATGTTTTATTTATCATACTTATTTTCCTTTTCAGAAGAGAAGGTAGTAATGGTGCTTTTGTAAGATACATCAAAATACAACAAAATAGACTAAATTATAATAAAAGCTATATAAAAAAATATAGAACAAGTGTGGTTGAAGTAGAATCTGAAACAAGATAAAAATTACAGATTATTGGTGTTCTGATTGGTGAGCTATATGTCAGAAGTCAAGATAATTTAGTCATTAATAAAAACTGGGAAAATTGAAATACATTTATGTAATGAATATTTACATTAATTTGTTACACTCCTTTGTAGAATCTATATCTTACAAATGCTAATTTTGTTTATGTTATTTACACTCTTACCTCTATAATCTTGCACGTTTCTCGTACCTGGAATTTGTAGCCTTTCATTCCTTCAAAATACTTCCCATTCTTTATATGACAACTTACAAATTTACTTATCAATACCTCAGCTTAAAATGTTTTCACTGTTCTTTGAATTTCTATATGACATTTATACCACAATTTCTGTTAGATGATAGACAGATAGCTAGATTGGTAGAAAGATAGATGTGTGTGCGTGTGTGTCTTACTCCTGGTTTACAAGACCTCACAATGTATTTCAAAGGTATTCACATAATGAATATATGCTATAAATAGTATATATAGCATATACTCCTGTATATCTCATATATGTATATTGAGTATTAATAATTTGATAATTTATATATAATAATTTGGTCTGCCTTTGAAGTATATTATAAACACCTGAAAGGCAGAACATACTTTTGTTGTACCTCCAACAGTGTTTCTCATTGTGTTAAATGTTAGGGTTTTTTTTTTTTTTCCATATGAAATAAAAAACAAAAAGACACCATGTTCTTACTGACTATTAGTCCAATGGTATTTGGCCTCAGGGATAATAACCTGTTCACAGTGAACAAGATACCATGTAAAGAACAGATGAGAAAACTATGCTTAGATGTTAAGTGACTTGTCAAAATTCTAAGCTGAATTTTAACCTAGGACATTCTGAAGCCAGAGTTTTATGACTCTTCAAACATTATTTCAATAATTTCCTTTGAATGGATATTAGAGTAAATCAAGGAAGGTTATTAACTCTTTTAATTATTTGGTGCTTGAGGGCAGATAAAAGTACATATGAATGAATCGCTCTCCCCAGAACTCTCTTTACCAGGGAGTCATTCATTATCAGGCAGATCAGGGAATCCTCCCTCCAGTAACTGCCTTTCTAGATGGGTAGTCTTTGGGCATTCCATTCTTTCTTCCAAAAATATCAAAAATTATAATCTGGTTTCTTATTGACCATTATGGGATTGTGGATTATGTCCCCTTCAAAATTCATACTTTGAGGTCTTCACCCCCTGTACCTGAGAAGGTGACTGTATTGGGTAAGAAGGCATAAAGAGGTAATTAAGTTACAGTTAGGTCATTGTGTAGGCCTTAATCCAATATGACTGCTGTCCTTATAAGAAGAGGAAATCTAGACACAGATAGGCACAGAAGAAAGTCGTGTGAAGAGACACAGGACAAGCATGGCCATCTAATAGCCAGGGAGAGAGGCCTGGCATAAATCCTTACTTCCCAGCCCACAGAAAGAACCAACCCTTCCAACACTTTGTTCTTGAGCATCTGGCCTCTAGAACTGTGAGCAAATAAATTTCCGTTTTAAGCCGCCCAATCTGTGGCACTTTGTTGCGGCAGCCTTAGCAAACAAAAGAATACATTGACATTCTCCAAAACTCATAACTTTTTGTACTTCATGTCTTCCTAAAGAGGGTAGAATAGTAGAACTTTTCAATTAGCTTTGAAGTAGTTTTGACCATATTTTACCTTCAAAAAGTGTGATTACAAAGCCAATACATATTTATTCTGTCTTTTAAAAGTATCTTTATTATCCCATTTCCAGAGGTAACCACTATTTATTTTACAATATGTATAAAGATTGATGTAGATTTTTAGATATTAGTTCAAACCTCTTATCAAGACTGGTAAATTATGTTTTAAAATCTATTTATAATAACACATAAGGTGTGTTATGATCAATAAAAGTTGTGGAGGTGACAGACTCAAGAGAACATTTGAATTAATGTTTTAAAAATCAAATTTGAACGGGTCGCAGCTTATTTTAACAACACTGCTGTTAGTTGAATACAAGCTTTGGAGACTGATTCTGATATCCATGTAATTGTCTTTTATTCAAATCATGTAGGTCAGCAGACTCTATCTTCCTCAAATCATAGTCCTTTGTCCCACACTCAATTTCTCATTCTTACTTTAAAATGGTAAGTCCTATGAAGGTCCTGACGATGCTGTCCAGGTAGGACAAGTGGTACGAACAACTAGCCAGACAAGTGCCACAGACTAAGGCATGTCTTCAGTACTGGTGGGTCCTGAATCAAGGCCAGCTCTGTGCCCAGTATTTCAGAGCTCTGTTCCACATGCAAGATTTTTACTGTGAGAGAAGAATCTGTGACTGGATATATTCATGATCTATCTATCCCACAGTCGTTCTGTTTGGCAGACTAGGAAATGTTATGCTAAAATCAGAACATATAATTCTACTGAAAACTGTGAAGATTTGGCCTCACAGTGCCTGAAACTCATACAGGCAACATTTAGCTGGACCCATCCCATTATTACCTGTTCCTGACCTGCTCAGATATTCACATTATATGTTCAACTTCTGTTAGCATTTGAGTTATAACTGTTTCTTCCCCTTCCCCTCAAACAACATGTACCCAATGCAGTAAATACAACAGTTGTTTAGTAGATAATTACTGAATGAATAAGACCATTCATATATTTTTGTTTGTTTGTTTTTTGTATTTTTTATTAACATATCATAGTTGTACATAGTTTTGGAGGGTACCTGTGATATTTTGATACGTGTATACAATGCGTATGCTCAAATTAGGATAATTGGGATATCCATCAGCTCAAACATTTATCTTTTCTTTGTGTTGGGAACATTATAAGTCTTCTCTTCAAGCTATTTTGAAATATGCAATAAATTATTGTTTATTAAATATGCTTAATAGAGGATGGGAAGGGAATGGGGGGGAAATGAAGAGATAGAAAGACCATTTACCTTTTGCATTTAAGTGATGTATATTCTTGCAAAGTTTGTTATTTGTTATGTATGTATATAACCTGTTGCTTAATGAACATGTTTATTCTCTTTCATTTATTTAGAATCTGCTATTTCTCAGACTTAACAGAGAAGCAGCAAAAGAGATAAAAAAGAGAAGCAAATGGTTGGGACCAGATTTATTTTCAATCACCTCTATGGATCACTTTGAAATTGTGTCCTTTGCACTAAATATCACTAAGACCCCAACTGTTTTGAATATTCTTTGACTCTCTCTCTATGACTTGGAACTGAAATGACAAATGAGACCACTGTGACTGAATTTATTCTCAAGGGCTTCTCAGACATGCCTGAAATGAGGCTCATTAGCACCGCATTTTTTCTTTTCATCTACCTCTTTGCTCTCCTGGGGAACACCTCCGTCATTGCAGCTGTGACCAGAGACAGCCGCCTCCACACACCCATGTACTTCTTCCTGAAGAATCTGTCCTTCTTAGACATGTGCTATACCTCGGTCACTGTCCCCAAGGCACTGATCAATTCACTCATGGGCTTCAAAGTCATTTCCTTTTGGGAATGTGTGGCTCAGCTCTTTTTATTTGTAATGCTATGTGCTTCTGAATGCTTCCTCCTTACATCCATGGCATATGACCGCTGTTTAGCCATACACAAGCCTCTCCTCTATGGTGTCATTATGAGCAGAAAGCTGTGTACAGAGCTTGTCATTGTGGCCTGGTTGAGTGGAGCTCTCTATGCCATATTTCACACCGTCAACACCTTCTCCGTCCTGTTCTGTGGGCCCAATGTCATTGACCACTTCTTTTGTGACAGCTCTCCCATCATGAGACTCTCCTGCAGTGATTTCCACACCAATGAAGAGGTTGGATTTGCAGTGGGTGGGTGTATCATTCTTGGTGCCTTTGCCCTCACCATAATCTCTTATGTTCTCATCATCTCTACCATTGCTCAGATTCACTCTGCTGGTGGCCGTCAGAAGGCCTTCTCCACCTGCTCCTCTCACCTGGCCACCGTCATTCTGTTTTATATCACTGGGAGCTTTGCTTACCTGACACCCATTTCCCAATACTCTCCCACTCAAGGACGGTTAGTGTCTGTGTTTTACTCCATTCTCACACCCAGCCTGAATCCCATTGTTTACTGTCTGAGAAACACAGACATGCATATGGCCCTGAAAAAGCTATTTGTTCCATCTAAGTAGACATGTTTTCTTGTATTGAGCATATTGCTCTGAACACTGCCCCGTGTTGCCTTTGTGCTTGTTTATGCAATTTACTCTTTTGTAGAAATGGATCACAGATTTTGCACTTGCTAAAACTGCAAATTAAGAAAAGAATGGGTATCTACTATGGAATTTATTCTGTCAATTGAAAACATTTTTATAACTTCTGCCATATGTCCAGTTTCATCTGATACTTAAAGATGATATTTTGGCCAGTTTGGATTTTCCTTGTCAACCTGAGAGGCTCTGAGAAAAAATAGCCTCTGTCTTTTCAGCCTATCATCCCAGTACCCCTGTACAGACAGTGGAGGAAACAGTCAATGTGTCTTGTTCACAAAGGGTTGCACAAAGAGGGTGGTAGAGAATTCAATTATTAATGGCTAGTACCAGGGGAAACAGATTTAGGGCTCTCACCACTTGATAATAGTGACTGATAAGGGGAGAAAGGTATGTCTTCATCTTTTAAAAATGTAATTAGTGTCCACAACCAGCATACATATTTGTGTTAGCTAACTACTGGACATGTAAATGTGTTTCTGAATAGGCCAAGTTGATGATATGGTTTCATGGGGAGGCTGTTTAACATGTAGACATGGGAATGAGAGAATTGTAGTATTTTGAAACATCCTGGAATCAGACAAGTATTACCAGTGTTTGTGTTGATGCATTTTTGTCTTTCAGAGATATAGTAAATAAATCTTGTATTTCACTGGTTCTTTATATTTATCAAGATGGTTAATGTAAGATGATGAGTAAGATTTTTAAGCTACAGAAATAAGATCTATGTTTGTTTATTTGCTTGCGATAGAACACACACATGCATCAATATATAGACATATATATAGAGAAAGATACAGAGAAAGGGGGGGAAGAGAGAGAGAGAGAGGTTCCCAACATGGACCTAATAAACATATACAGAACAGTTCATCCAGAACAGCACAATACACATTTTTCTCAAGTGCAAATGGAACATTCTTCAGGATAGACCACATGTTAGGCCACAAAAAGTCTTCTTAAATTTAAAAATATTGAAATAATAAAAAATATCTTTTTAAATCACAATGAAATGAAACTAGAAATTAATAATAGAAGGAAAACTGGAAAATCCACAAATATATGGAAATTAAATAACACACTTTAAAAAATGTCAAAAAATAAATCACAAGGGAAATTGGAAAATATCTTGAGATTAATTAAAATAAAAATGCAATATACCAAAACTTATGGACATAGCAGAAGCAGTGCTAAGAGGGAAATACATAGTTGTAAATGCTGACATTAAAAGGGAACAATGATCTCAACTCAACAACCTAATTTATACTTTAAGAAACTAGAAAAAGAACAAACTAAACCAAAGCTAGCAGAAGGAAGGAAATAATGAAGATTAGACATAACAAAATTGAATACAGAAAAACAACAAATAGAGAAAATTTAAAAAACCAAGAGTTGGTTCTTTGAGAAGATCAACAAAATTGATAAACCTTTAACTAGACTGAATAAGAAAAAAAAGAGAATATTCAAATGACTAAAATTAGAAATGAAAGTAGAGACATTAAAACCAATTTCACAAAAATAAAAGAGATTGTAAGATAATACTATGGACAATTGTATGCCAACAAATTATATTAATTAGATGAAAAGGATGAATTTCTAAAAACATAATCTAGCAATACTAAGCCATAAAGAAACAGAAAATGCGAGCAAAACTGTAACCAGAAGATTGAACCAGTGGTCAAAAACCTCCCAGTAAAGAAATGCCCAGGACAAGATGGCTTCACTGTGAATTCTACCAAATATTTAAAGAAGAATTAATGTCAATCCTTTTCAAATTGCCCCAAAAAATTTAAGAGAAGAGAACACTTCCAAATTCATTCTATGAAGGCAACATTACCTGACACCAAAGTCAGACAAAGATGCCACAAGAAAAGAAAACTACAGATGTTCTTAATGGATATTAATGCAAAAATTCTCAACAAATACTATTAAACAGAATTCAGCAGCATATTAAAATGATAATACACTATGTTCAAGTGGGATTTATTCTTGGAATGCAAGGATAATTCAACATACAAAGGTCAATTTACATAATACACCACATTAACAGAATGAAGGTTGGGGGGAAAACACACAATCACCTCAACTGATGCAGTAAAAGCATTCGACAAAATTCAACTTCATTTTATGATGGAAAAAAACTTAACACACTAGAAAAAGAAGAAAACTACTCCAATATAATAAAGGCCATACATGCCAAGCTAACAGCTAACATACTCAATGGTGATAGACTAAAATCTTTTTCTCTAAGATTAGGAAAAGGACAAGGATACTCACTTTCACCATTTCTATTCAACATAATTCTGGAAGCCGTAGCCACAGCAATTAGGCAAGAAAAAGACACCAAAGTCCCCTAAATTGGAAAGGAAGAGGAAAAGTTATCTTTGTTTTCTGATGACATGATCTTTATGTAGAAAACCCTAAAGATTCCACCAAAATGTGTTAGACTAAGAACAAAATTCAGCATAGTTGAAGGATACAAAATCAACACAGAAATATCAAATAGGTTTCTATACACCAACAATAAACAATCTGAAGAGAAAATTAGGAAAACAATACCATTCACAATAGCATCACAAACAATAAGATTCTAGGAATAAAGTTATCCAAGGAGGTGAAAGACAATCACTGAAAAGTACAAAACTCTGCAGAAATAAATTAAGAAGGAGCTAATAAAAGGAAAGACATCCCATGTACATGGTTGGAAGCCTTAATATTGTCAAGATGCCAATATTACCCTAAGTAATCTACAGATTCAATATAATCTCTATCAAAATCCCATTTTTTGTAGAAATAAAAATATTCATCCTAAGATTCATATGGAATCTCAAGGGATCCCAAATAGCCAAAATGATCTTGAAAAAGAAGAACAAAACAGAAGGCCACAAACTCCCCAATTTGAAAACATTTCAAAGGTACAGTAACCACAACTGTATAGTACTAGCCTAAAGACATAGAAAAAAAAAATCAGAATACAAGGCTCATGTATACAGTCAAATTATTTTAGACAAGAGTGGCCAGACCACACAATGGGAAAGAACAGCCTTTTCAACAAGTGGAATTGGGAACTGAACATCCTCACGCAAAAAAAAAAAAAAAAAAAAAAAAAAAAAAAATTTGGAATCTTACACCATATTCAAAAATTCACTTAAAGTGGATCAAAGATCTAAACATAAGACCTAAAACTATAAAACTCGTAGAAGAAAGCACAGGAGTAAAGCTTCATGACACTGGATTTGACAATGACTTCTTGGATATGACACCAAAAGCATAAAAAAGAAAAGAAAACTGATAAATTTGACTAAATCACAGTTAAAACTTTTGTGTATCAAAAGTCACTATCAAAAGAATGAAAAGGCAACCTACCAAATTAGAGAAAATATTTGCATATCATATGTCTGATAAAGGGTTAATATCCATAATATATAAAGAACTACTACAAGTCAATAACAACAAAAAACTGAATTCAAAGATGGGTAAAAGATTTGAATAAATATTTATGCAAAGAAGATATACAAATAGTCAAGAAGCACATGAAGAAATTCTAAATGTAACTAATCATTCAGGAAATGCGAATCAGAACATCAATGAGATACCACCACACACCCATTAGGATGGCTACTACCTTTTTAAAAACCACAAAATAACAAGTATTAGGATGAGGAGAAACTGGAACCCTTGTGCACTGTTGGCAGGAATGTAAAATGGTGCAGCCGATATAAAGAACAACATGGTGGTTCCTAAAAACATTAATAATATAATTACCGTAAGAGTCAGCAATTCTATTTCTGGGTATATACCCAGCAAATTTGATAGCTGGGTCTTAAAGAGATATTTGTACAGCCACATTCATAGCAGCATTGTTCACAATAGACAAAATGTAGAAGCAGCTCAAGCATATATCAATTGATGAATGCATTAACAAAATGTGATATCTACATACAGTGAAATATTATTCAGCCTTAAAAAGAAAAAATTCTGAAACATGCAACAACATAGATTATCATTGTGGTTATTACGTTTAGCAAAATAAACCAGTCACAAAAAATCAAATACTGTATGATTCCACTTATATGAGGTACTAGAGTAGTCAAACTCAGAGAGAGAGAAAATAGAACAGTGGTTGTCAGAGGCTGGGGGAGAAATGGGGAATTGTTTGATGTATATAGAGTTTTAGTGTTGCATGATGAAAAGAGTTCTGGAGATTGGTTGCACAACGATTTGAATTTATTTAACACTACTGAACTGTACACTTAAAAATGGGTAAGATAACCAGAATCTATACAGAACTTAGGAAAATCAACAAGAAAAAATCAAACAACCCTATTAAAAAATGGGCAAAGGACATGAACAGAAACTTTTCAAAAGAATATAGAATAATGGCCAGCAAACATATAAAAAATTGCTCAACTTCTCTAATCATCAGGGAAATGGAAATCAAAACCACAATGAGATATCACTTAACTCCAGTGAGATTGGCTCATATCAAAAAATCCCCAAACAACAAATGTTGGCGGGGATGTGGACAGATAGGAACACTCATACACTGCTGGTGGGACTGCAAATTAGTACAACCTCTATGGAAAGTAATATGGAGATACCTCAAAGAATTAAAAGTAGAATTACCATTTGACCCAGCAATCCCACTACTGGGTATTTACCCAAAGGAAAAAAAGACATTTTATAACAAAGACATCTGCTCACGAATGTTTATAGCAGCACAATTCACAATTGCAAAGATGTGGAAACAACCCAGGTGCCCATCAATACACGAGTGGATTAATAAAATGTGGTATATGTATACCATGGAGTATTACTCAGCAATAAGGAACAATAGTGAATTAATATATCTGGTATTATCCTGGTTGGAGCTAGAACCCATTCTTTGAAGCGAAGTGTCACAGGAATGGAAAAACAAGCACCACTGGTACTCACCATCAAATTGGTACTAACTGATCAACACTTACATCACACACGGCAGTAATACCCATCAGGGGGCGGGCAGGCGGGAGGTGGGTGGAGGTGATGGGAAAAACTCTCACTGAATGGATGCGGGCAGCACAGTTTGGGGGATGACCACGATTGTAGCTCTGACACGGGCAGTGCATGGGCAATGTATATAGTCAAAGTGTTGTACCCCCATAATATTCTGAATTAAAAAAAAATGGGTAAGATAGTAAATTTACGTTATGTGTATTTTACTATAGCTTTTAAAAAATAACAGAAAAGTATACCATAAAAGTAAAATTCTGTAGTCCTATAGCTCTTCTTCAGAATGAAAGAGTCATTAAAATGAGTCAATGTTTTTGAGTCTCATGCCTTATTAGTGAGAGTAAGAAACAAATTTTCATTTAATCTTCCCATGGCCTTGATCTGTTTGTCTATTTTTCTCTCACTTACACACACACAGCCACACACACACACATAAAGAAGGAAAACACCTTCTCTTTCTATTGCAGTGAAAACTTTAAGAAAGAGGGCAGCATGAAATGTAACCATGTGGCATAGGGAAAAAGTGAAAAGGTGGCATCAGGAGAAGTAAAAAGAGAGAAAAGTGTGCCCAGCAGCTATGTTGAAAAAAACTCATCTCCACAGAGCATCGGTAGAGTTGGCACTCACTAGTGGCTAATTTAACCTGTCAGGATAGTACGACGATGTAGACAGGTAGTAGAGATATAGGTTATTGAGCAGTGGAATTAGTTTCAGAAAAAATAAGATGAATTTATTTTTACTTTTTATTTATTAATAAACACTAGTGCTTATTCTGTACCAATTGATGAGTTGAAGCAACTTGAATCCTCATATACTGCTGGAAGTAATCTATGCTCGTGAAATCATTTTTGCAAACTGTTTGGTAGTTTCTACTACAGCTGAACCTGCATATGCCATGTGACATTTCTAGGTATAGAATCAACAGAAATGAGTATATATGTGTGCTAAAATTCATGTACAAGAATTAGCATAGCATAGAATTTCTTCATGATTGACCAAAACTGGAAACAGACCTAATGCCTTCACCATAGGAAGGAGAAACAACTTGTGACCTCTTCATAAAATGTTAATGCCTTGAACATTAACACACTCTCTGTGGGTGCTATGAGGGTCTTCCTTGCAGGTCCTCAAGTTCAGGCAGCAGAGTTGACCCTGGGCCCAGGGTCTCCGCTGCTGAGCTCTAAGAGCCATCACTGAATCTGTACCAAGGCCATGCTTTCCAAGAGCTGCTTTTCACCAAAAACTGAGTGTGGCAGGGAAACTAGGCAGGCATCTTCCTGAGAGACATGGGACATCTCTTTATGGCCAACTTTGACTCAGAGATGCCCTGAAACCTTGCTTAATCTTCTTTAGGCTGCATGTGGTCAGCAGACTAGGACTCTTCCATCCAATCTTCCTTACCTTTATCCTTCACTTGGGGTCAGACTTGCATTGTGGTGTTAGAATGCTGACTTTTGTAGATCCCTGCCCATTCTCTCTAATAAAATTTCCCTAATAAAATTATTTTTTATTTATTTCTATGCTGGCATGTTTCTCTTGAAAGACTCAAAGTAGTAATACACCTTCATGTACTGACAAGAATGGATATCATAAAGTGAAAGAAATTAGACATCAAAGAGGATATACAGTGAGATTCCATTTTATAAAGTTCAAACTCAAGCAAAACAAATCCATTGTAATAGACATCAGAAGAGTGTTCACTTTTGAAGGTTTATTGTCCAGGAAGGAGTAAAAGAATGGCTTCTGGCAGCTGGTAATGCTCTATATTATGGTATGGGTAGTGGTTATATTGCTGTAACATTTGTAAAATTTCAATAACAATGTTAAATTTAATTTATGTAAAAATTGGATAAATGGACTTTATAAATTAAGAAATAGAAGAAAATGTAGAATAGATAATTGAATAAAAAGTTGGTTCGTTGGTAGAAACATACTGAAATAGAAAAAATATTAGCTGATTTTTTTTTAATATCACATCTTGGCACACTTGCTCTCTACGTAATTCTTCTAACTAACTAAAGGCCATCATCTTCAATTTCTACAACTTCTTTGGGCCTGAGAATATAAATAGTAGGTGCACTCATGCTAGATTTAGAGTGGAAATGTGGAAATCATCCCTCTACTATCAATACCTTATGGCTGACTTCCTGTTTTGACAGGCAAAGTAAGAAATGGATATAGTTATTTGGCAACAATTTTCCAGTGTCCATTGTCCAGATTTTCGGGCCTGAAGGGCAGTTGTGGTTCTGTCATTAATGGAAGTGGCTTTTTTGTAAGCTTCTAAAATCTGAATTCATCTACAGACATAAGTTCTTAAAATCAATGATTAATGGTGGTCTTAAAGGGAACGATTTTCCTGTGTGTCAATTCTTTATGGTTCTGTGGGAAACTTAAAGCCCTTTTCTCCAGTCCTTTAATAACTGTGGAAACAGTTAATTCCAATTTTCCTTGCTTAAAATCCTATGCTCAACAGGATTTATTCTTCTGCACTGAACCCTGACTAGAAAAGTATATATTCCCACAACTGGATGCAGACCATTTGAGAGGGTTTATATTTTCTGCTTATTTCTAAGCCAGGAATGATCCCATTACTAACAATAGCAAGACATGATATGTAATAGCAAAACAATACTTAACTCCTGTGATTACCTGGGATGACTTTTCTCATGATGGAAAGGATTTAGGGGATTGAGTGATTCCCTTGGTAGCCATCATGTTGGGACTTTGAAATACAAAAGTTATCTAGCTGCAAAGCTTAAAGAGAGACTCAGGGTTTACAAATTTTGGCACAAGTCAATGGTTCAAGTCCTAAAAGATTCTTTTTTATAACAGATGGACCATCATAAAGTAAGTTGAATTAATAACATTATCTGGTTTTCTGTGGACAGTTAAAACATTGACCCGAAAAACAGTGACACTCATGACAGGAAAAGTGATAGAATTGTTTAAAATCTTTGTCTCAGTGTACGCCTCTTCAAAAAACCCAGCCATTCCTTCTCACTGTTATGAGAATGGTGTGCCCTGGTTAGAGAGATACAATGAACTTACCTGGGACAGTTGCCATGCAAAAGATGAGTGATTTCCTCTTACTCCATCCTTATCACTTTTCATTATCTCTAGACTCATAATTTGGGCTGATCCAACAGCAGGAAAATTACAGATTTATACCCAGGGGGAATAGGTAACTTAGGAGAAAAATAATCATAAGATTTTGCTAATTTATATGCCTGTCCTTTACCCTGTTTAAGAAACCCTGATAAATTTCAAGTTGCCTTTAATAGAATCCATGGTACTTCCATTCTGTTGACATCAATTGCTTATGAATTCCTTAAACACAAGTTTGAACACAATGCTTTATAGATCCTGGTACTCCATTTCCCTTTCATTATAACGTAATTTAAAGCACTTTGAATTAAAAATTTAAACTATAGTTTTAATTCCTTTTATGAAATTTTGATTGCTTTCAGGTAAAAATTGAGGGAACTTAGTATTGTCAATAAATTGTCTTAAAATCAGAGGATGAATTCCTTTCCATAATTTTATTTATTTATTTTTTTCAAAATACTAAAGGGGTACAAATATGTTAGGTTACATGGATTGCTTTTCTAATGCTTGAGTCCCGGCTACAGGTGTGCCCATCACCCAAATAGTGTTCATTGTACCCAGTAGGTTTTTGCCCCTCCCTTCCTCCGCCCTCCTCCCTGCTTGATTTCCACTGAGTTTTACTTCTCTGTACACATGTGTGCTCATCAGTTAGTTCCAATTTAATAGTGAGTACGTGTGGTGTTTGTTTTTCCATTCTTGAGATACTTCACTTAGGAGAATGGTCTCCAGGTCCATCCAGATTATTGCAAATGGTGTTAATTCATCTTTTCTTAAGGCTGAGTAGTATTCCATGGTATACGTATACCACATTTTATTAATCCATTCATGTATTGATGGGCACTTGGGTTGATTCCACTTCTTTGCAGTTGTACTGCTATAAATATTTGGGTGCAGGTGTCTTTTTGGAGAAAATTCTTATTCTTCTTTCCCTTTCAGTAGATACTCAATAGTGGGATTGCTGAATCAAATGGTAGGTCCACTTTTAGTTCTTTGAGGAATAGTCATACAGTTTTCCATATGGGTTGTACTAATTTGCAGTCACAAATTTGTTGGTATATACCTTATATACCAAAAATGTATAAGCATTCCCTTCTCTCTGCATCCATGCCAGCATCTATTGTTTTTGGACTTTTTAATAAAAGCCATTCTTACTGGGGTAAGGTGATATCTCATTGTGGTTTTAATTTGCATTTGCCTGATGGTTAGTGATATTGAGCATTTTTTCATATGTTTATTGGCCATTTGTCTTTCTTCTTTTGAGAAGCTTCTGTTCATGTCTCTTGCCCATTTTTTAATAGACTTCTTTGTTTCTTTCTTGCTGATTTGCTTGAGTTCTTTGTAAATTCTGGATATTAGCCCTTTATTGGGTATGTACTTTGTGAATATTTTTTCCCATTCTGTAGGTTGTCTATTTGCTCTCTATTGATTGTTTCCTTAGCTGTGCAGAAGCTTTTTAGTTTAATCAAATCCCATTTATTTGTTTTTGTTGTTGCCATGATTGCCATGATTGCCATTAGGGTCTTCATCATAAATTCTTTGCCTAGGATGATATCTAGATGAGTTCTACCTATATTTTCCTCTAGAATTTTTATGGTTTCATTCCTTAGATCTAAGTCTTTTATCCATCTTGAATTAATTTTTGTAAGTGGTGTGAGGTAGGGGTCCTGTTTCATTCTTCTGCATGTGGCTATCCAATTTTCCCAGCACCAGTTATTGAGTAGGGTTTCTTTTCCAGTGTACATTATTGTCTGATTTGTCAAAGATCAGCTGGTTGTAGGTAGATGATTTTATATCTGGGTTCTCTGTTCTGTTCCATTGGTTTATGTCTCTGCTTGTATACCAATGCAATGCTGTTTTTGGTTACTACAGCCTTGTAGTATAGTTTGAAGTCTGGTAATGTGATGCCTCCAGACTTGCTCTTTTTGCTTAAGATTGCTTTGGCTATTCAGGCTCTTTTCTGGTTCCAAATGAACCATAGAAATATTTTTTCTAGATCTATGAAGTATGACATTGGTAATTTGATGGGGATTGCATTGAATTGTAAATCACTTTGGGTGGTATGGACATTTTCACAATGTTAATTCTAACTGTCCATGAGCATGAGATATTTTTCCATTTCTTTGTATCCTCTGCAATTTCTTTTCTCAGAGTTTCTTAGTTCTCCTTGTAGAGATCTTTCACCTCCTTGGTTAAGTATATTCCTAGGCATTTTATTTTCTTTGTAGCTATTGTGAATGGTATTGAGTCTTTGATTTGACTCTTGGCTTGACTGTTATTGGTATATAGAAATGCTACTGATTTATGTACATTTATTTTGTATCCCGAGACTTTGCTGAATTTATTTATCAATTCCAGGAGACTCTTGGTGGAATCTTTGGGGTTTTCTAAATTCAAGATCATATCATCAGCAAAAAGTGATAGTTTGACCTCCCCTTTCCCTGTTTGGATAAGCTTTATTTCTTTCTCTTGCCTGAGTGCTCTGGCTAGGACTTCCAGCACTATGCTGAATAGAAGTGGTGACAGTGGGCATCCTTATCTTTTTCCAGTTCTTAGGGAGAATCCTTTCAACTTTTCCCCATTCAGTATGTTGTTGGCTGTGGGTTTGTCATATATGGCCTTTATAATTCTGAGATATGTTCCTTCCATGCCTAGTTTGTTGAGGGTTTTTATCGTGAAAGGGTGCTGGATTTTGTCAAATGCTTTTTCTGCATCGATTGAGATGATCATATAGTCTTTGTTTTTGCTTTTGTTTTGTGGTGAATCACATTTATTGATTTCCATACGTTGGACCATCCTTACATCCCTGGGATGAAGCCCACTTGGTCCTGGTGTATTATTTTTTTGATGTGCTGTTGAATTTGGTTTGGTAGTATTTTATTGAGGATTTTTGCATCTATATTCATAAAAGATATTGGTCTTTAGTTTTCTTTTTGTGTGTGTCCTTTCCTAGCTTTGGTACCAAGGTGATACTGGCTTCATGGAATGAGTTGGGGAGGATTCTCTCCTTCTCAATATTGTGGAATAATTTCTGTATTTTGGGTACCAGGTCTTCATTGTAGGTTTGATGGAATTTGGCTGTGAGTCCATCTGGTCCGAAGCCTTTTTCGTTGGGAGGTTTTTAAATTACTGTTTTGATGTCACTGTTTGTTATCGGTCTGTTCAGGAGTTCTATTTCTTCCTGGTTGAGTCTCGAGACGTTTTGTGTTTCCAGGAACTTGTCCATTTCCTCTACATTCTCCTGTTTATGTATGTAGAGATTTTCATAGTATTCACAGATGATGTTTTTTATTTCTGTGGTATTAGTTTAATGTCACCTTTTTCATTTCTGACTGAGTCACTCCACCTTACAGGCAAAACAATTGTAGTACCCTGTTTCCTTGTAACTGGACTAACGCCCACAGTCTGAGCTGTTGGGACACAAGGGAGTGAAGTCATCACTCTACTGCTCTTTGCCCTCCGGGGCCTCAGAGAGAGCTTCATGCTGCTATTCTGGGGTCTTTGCTGCCATCACACCGGGCCCCACAGAGTCTGAGATACTGCTGTGTCCCATCATCGCACAGCCCACAGTCACCACTACACAGAATGGATAAAGAAATGACAGTGCATATATTAAATTTATATGCATGCACACACACACACGCATACACACACTATGAAATAATATTCAGCCTTAAAAAAGGAGGAAACTCTGCCATATACCACAACATGGTTGGACCTGGGGGACATTATGCTAAGTGAAATAAGACAGACACAGAAAAAAAAATATTGCATTACCTCACTTATATGTGGAATCTAAAAAATATGTTAAATATATAGAGACAAAGAATAAAACAGTAGCTACCATGGTCAGGGTGGGAGAAAATGGGGAAATGTAGGTTAAAGGATACAAAACAGAAAATATGTCAGTAAGATCTAATGTACAAGGGGGAAGAAGAGGCAAAACTAAAAAGATGTAATGTACAACATGGGGAATATAATTAATAATAGTGTATTGTATTTAGGAATTTTGCTAAATGATGACATTATAGCTGTTTTTGACATGGGGCAGGGGAAATGGGTAAGTAAATGAGATGATGGATATGTTAACTTGTTCCACTATATTAAGCGCGCACGCACACACACACACACACATATATCTTATAACATCATATTGTATACCTTATAAACAATAAAATTAATTTTTTTAAAAAGAATGTAGCCTGAGACCAGCTCTACTTTTTCCAAAGTTGTGTTTCCCCATGCCTAGCATTGTGCCTGTTTTATAGTGGGTACTCAGGAAATAAATGTTGAATGAATCAATGAATATATGCAAGATTATATGCAAGATTTCAGAGTATATTTGATAATATATTATATTTCATTTATATTAAATATTCAAAATAGGCAAATCAATGGAAACAGAAAGAAGATGAGTGGTTGCCTGGGGCTTGGGCTAGATGAGAGAAATGGAGGATGACTACTAAAGGGTGGGGAACCTGCAGCCTTGGGGCCACATGTGGACTTCTGGATCCTCGAGTGTGGGCTTTTGACTAAATCCAAATTTTACAGAACAAATCCTTTCAATAATGTGAGAAAAATGTTCTAAAATTGAACACGGTGATGGCTGCATAACTCTGTAAATATACAAAAATCATTAAACTGTACACTTTTAATGGGTATATTGTATGATATGTGAATCGTATCTCAATAATGCTGTCTCTCTTCTCCCCCCAAATAAGCATATTTGATTAAAAATAAATAAATAAATCCAGGAGAAGGTAAGAAAGGAGAAACAAAGGAAAATAATTTATATATAGTAAGAACATAGAGTTATCACATTAAATATAAATGGCTGTAATTATTAGGGAAAGATTATAAAATACATATAATATACAGTTCTGCCCAGGGATCAATATAGGTGAAGGTAAAGATCAACGTTTGGACTCTTAATTCACCATTTCATACCTTGCTTTCTCAATAAAATCATCTACTCAGCTATGCAATCAGCTAGTCCTCTGCTCATTACATTTGATATTTTCTTTACCTCCGGGCAATCAAACTACAGTCCTATCAATTGTCACCATGAATGTTAAAGCCATCAATTTCAAGCCATTTCTCCAATATCAGAAGTTTGAAAACTAAGGTCTCCTCTTCTATACTTAATGAATTTCCACTCAACATGATCCCGTATCTTTAAACAATCACCAGTTCATCTTTAAAGTTTTCCCCTGCTCAGACCCTTGCATAAGCTTTCCAATAACCAAAAGTAAAATTCTTTCTGCTTACTATGCTCTTCAATGCTTCCATTCTGTTACAACTTCACCTTGACCATTATTCTCTCATTAACAATTTTTCGAGGCACACCAAGGAAACTTTATGTGGCTCAGATGCCAAGTTCTTTTCCACTTGAGGTGCTTTAGGCAGTTCTCTCTGATCAAAACATTTGCATGGTCATGTTAGTATCATGTGCTTGTTCTTACCCTTAAATCTCCCCTTACATGGAATACCCTTGAAGAATCTCACTTATCTCTCTTTTTGTAAATTACTGTATATATTTAAGGACTACAACATGCAACATGATGTTTTGAGATATTTATACGTAGTGAAATGGTCATTATAGCCTTGATACAAGTAGATTACCCCCTGCTTTTTACTATCTTTGCGTTCAGTTGATTTCCTTTATAAACTCTATCACGGTATTAATTTTGCATTTGATGTATTTGTACTTTGTATCTCTCCAATTAAAGGTTGGCAAGTTCTCTTTTGCTGATTATATTTATTGCATACTTAGTGTCTGGTACACTGCATGATCATTAGTGGTTTTTCAATAAAAAATTCTGAAAAATAATGAATGGCTTTAAAACAACACAATATTATCCAATGTCTGCTGAACATCCCAGAATTGTTTTATACAATCATAAAATCCATATTAGGAACTGATTAACCCTTTGTAGACTGATATTTCAGAAATAGACTCATAGATACACTTTTGTCAAAAGCGCATAAGTGAAAAATTTTTTTGGACTCAATAGGTACCAAGAGTTGGAAAGACACGAGTTTGACAATATTTAATATATAGATATAAGCAACAAGGTCTCAAGGTGGACACATATAACTGCGATACAAATGGGCCTTACTTATCTCCTTTTTTCTCCATGTACTGACTTCAGAGGCTACGTTGAATAAGAAGTTCCAAAATATTCCTCATAATTGAGATAACTATGGGAAAAAGTGGGAAGAAGATAGCATATCTTGTACAATATTTTTAGTTCTAAGAAAATTTAGAATTGCTATCTTTTTACAAAGAAGGAACTTAAAAGTAGTTAGGCAAATTCTGACACCATCTTCAGCAAATATATTCTTCATAATTTGAGAAATTATAGTTACATATTTCTATGCCTCTGATATAGGCATGTTTTTCTGTGAGGCCACAACAGCAGCAAAACATATTAAATATTT
>JAKFHU010001466.1:0-14428 GCA_023783475.1 Daubentonia madagascariensis | reverse complement strand
CCCCCACCTGATCCCATCATCTACAGCCTGAGGAACAAGGACATGAAGGCCGCGCTGGGAAGGCAGTGTGCTGCGCCACATGAAGAATTCGATTAGGGACCAGAACTCCTGAACTCTTGTTCTAACCCAGCAATCTTTAAGCTGCCTGAGTTTATATTTTCAATTGATCACGGAACTCTTTCTTGATTTTTTAAATGAAATTCAGCAGTAGTCTAGCAACGCTGTCCGTATTTGGGTGAACTCAACACTGGAATGCACTGAGAGATACTTTGGGGTGTTCAAAATATTAGAACTTGTGCTTTTACTCATTTCCATGTGGTATCCTCCTCAAAATTTTATAAATTATATTGTATTCAGTAATACAATCTTTAATTAACATATAAAGTGAATTCCTAATATAAAATGAATTGATACCATATATGTGTGTTAATCATGGTAGAACAAGATTATATGTTTTAAGAACAACCAAACAGAAAATAAAGAAACGGTTGTGTGTGCTGAAAACGTTTTCAACTTTAGAAAGTGTGGTTCAATAAGCTGGAGAGCAGTGATGTGGAGGCCAAGTGTGAAACCTAAATGAGATAAAATATATGTAATTGGCTGCCAATAAAGGTGCACATAGGTTTATGGTGCTGTGCATAGAAAAGATCATATGGGAAAATGTACTTTTTTCTTAGAAAATTAATATTTCTGTTTAAGCTAAAATCTCCTTTAGAGTCCCTTCCTTTTCCCCTCCCCAGAGGGAAGTACCATCTGAAAGTTGTTACGTGTTATTCCCAGAGTGCTTTTATGCATATTCTATATATGTATTAATCTATATAATGCATAGTATTATTTTATGAATTAATATTTAAACACTATTATAAATAGTATCATACCCTAGTTATGCTTTTAAAATTTTTTACAGATTTTATTTTTAATTGACAAATCATAATCATGTATGTTTATAGGGTAAAATGTGATGTTTTCATATACATTTACAATATGGGATGACTAAATCAGGCTAAGGAACATATCTATCACTGCAAGTATTCATCATTTTTTGTTGGTGACAACATTTAAAATCTGAAA
Source organism: Daubentonia madagascariensis (assembly GCA_023783475.1). Lineage (NCBI taxonomy): Eukaryota > Metazoa > Chordata > Mammalia > Primates > Daubentoniidae > Daubentonia > Daubentonia madagascariensis. The sequence continues at coordinate 13,357 of JAKFHU010001466.1, read as the reverse complement.
TATTTAAAATTCTCTCTTGTAGGATTTTGTTTTGAAAATTAATTTCAAAAACTTAATTCGAAAGTGTATATTTTGAAATATACATAATTATGAACTTTAGTAACCATGCTGTGTAATAAATCACCAGAACTTATTCAAAGGGAACTTTGTACCATTTTCCCATGCTCCATCCCCGCCCCTCAGCCTCTGGTAACGACCATCCTACTCTCTAATTCTATGATTTGGGCTTTTTTAGATTCCACCTACAAGTGAAATTATGTGGTATTTGTTTCTCTGTGCCTGGCTTATTTCACTGTAGATAATGTCCTATAGGTTCATCCACATTGTTGCAAATGACAGAATTTCCTGGTTTTCTAAGGCTAAATAGTATTCCATTGTATGCATATATCACTATTTTATTTTATTTTATCAGGTTATTTTATTTTTCATTTATTTTTGAGACAGAGTCTGTTGCCCAAGCTGGAGTGCAGTGGTGTGATCACACCTCACTGCAGCCTCAAACTCTTGGGCTCAGGTTATCTTCCTGTCTCAGCCTTACCAGTAGCTTGGACTACAGGTGCATACCACCACACCCAGCTAATTTTTTTAAATAGATGGTGTCTTGCTACATTACCCAGGCTGGTCTCAAACTCCTGGCCTCAAGTGATCCTCCCATCTCAGCATCCCAAAGTGTTGGGATTACAGGCATGAGCCACCACGTCCTGCCACATTTTTAAAATCCATTTGTCTGTTGATGAGCACTTAGATTGATCCCACATCTTGGCTATTGTGAACAACGCTGCACTGAACATGGGAGTGTAGACATCCCTTTGGCATACTGATTTCAATTCATTAGGACATATACAGGCATACCTAATTTTCCTTCACTTTGCTTTATTGTACTTCACAGAGATTGCATGTTTTACAAATTGAAGGTTTGTGGCAACCTTGCATAGAACAAGTCCATTGGCACCATTTGTCTAGTATCATGCTCTCATTTATATCTATCTGTCATATTTTGTCAATTCTCACAAAAACTTTTTTCATTATTATTATATCTGTTATGATCTATGATCAGTGATCTTTGATATTACTATTTTCATTGTTTGGTGTGTTATGAACTGTGTGCATATAAGATGACAAACTTAATTGATAAATGTGTGTTCTGATGATTGACTGGCTGTTTTCCCACCTCTATTCCTATCCTCAGACCTCCTGATTCCCTCACACACAGCACTATCAAAATTAGGTCAATTAAAACTCTACAATGGCCTCTAAATGCTCACAGGAAAGGAGGAGTTGCATGTTTATCGCTTTAAGTAAAAAGCTAGAAGTGATTAAGCTTAGTCAGGAAGGCATACTCAAATCATGAAAAAAAAAGCAAACTCTAAATAAAACATTAGCAATTATAACTTTATTAAAACTAAAGCTTTATGTTCATCCAAAGACATCTTAAAGTGAAGAAACCCCTAATCACACACTTACGGAAACTAACTACCAAAAGATTGACACTCTCAATATGAAAATAACTCTTTTAAATCAGTTAGAAACAGATAAAAACATCTCAAAAATGTGTGTTATTCTTAAAGAGGCATGGCAGAGAAAATATATTTTGGCAGAGAAAATATAGTTTGTCCAGTGACATGGGCAAGCTTTCTAAAAAGTTTGACAGCATCAAGTGTTGGAGACCTAAGGGACACCTTGGACAGCACCCCTGTTGTAAGTGAACACATCGATACCTATTTTGTCATTTATACAATAATGTTAAAGATGAATTATATTCATCATGGTTCTTAGTTGAAGAATATAAACTTAGAAATAGTCCATTGAAACACACAGAGTTGATAGAAACATGGACTACCGACATTACATATACAGACCGTCCATGTGTGAGGGCTCGGAATATACAGTACCAGGGATCGAATATGTAGGAAAAATAAAAACCCTCAAAACACCACAGACTATTCTCATGAAGCCCAACGGTTGCTGCTATACTTGTGGCTGTAAGTGTGTACATGAGGAAATCTCTGATTCTCCAGAAGAATTGGCTGCTCTCACTACTGTGCTTGCTGGAAAGTCAATATTTCTTCACATGTCAGCCACACATCATGTGACATCTGCCTCCAGACCTTCCATTGCTGGTTTCCTTGACAGAACCTAGGTCACAGACATGCAGGGAGATTGAGCTTAGTGCAAGGTGTTCTTCAAATTTATAGCCTCCCTGAAGACTGTGAGACAAGCTGGAAAGAGTTTAAAGTAAGGCCTGAGTGCTGTGACCTTGCAATTACTTGCAGGCATATACCTCAGAAAACTCTCTCGTACACTAGAAAACATTTGTAGGAATGATTATTTAAGGACTATTTGCTTTAGCAAAAAGCAGAGATACAACTGAAATGACCTTCCACTGGAGAATATATTACTTGGTATAAATTAATGAACCATAAGTCTAGCATTTAAATGTGTTGATAATATTCAACTTCTTAAACATGATTGTGGGCATAGAGGTTTGAATTTGATTATTCTAATTTATTCTTTGACCAAACATTATTATACATATATATCTTTCAAGACTTAAGAAAACCATTAAACTTGAGTGATTGCACCTTCTCTACATATTTGCCAGTTTCTCCATCATAATTAAATATCTCCAGTAAACAAAGCATACAAGAAATGTGGGATTATGTAAAGAGGCCAAACATAAGGATCACAGGCATCCCTGAAGGAGAGGAAGAAAATTCGCGTGGGCTGGAAAATCTATTTGAAGGATTAATAGAGGAAAATTTCCATGGCCTAGACAGAAATCTCTATATCCAAGCACAAGAAGCACACAGGACTCCTGGGAGACTCAAAGTGAAAAGGCATTCACCATGCCACATAATTATTAGACTGACCAAAATAAACACAAAAGAGGCACTGCTCAGAGCTGTAAGATGAAAAGAGCAGGTAACCTATAAAGGAAAACCTATCAGATTAACTGCAGATTTCTCAGCTGAAACCTTACAAGCCAGAAGGGAAAGGGGAGCCATCATCAGTCTCCTAAAACAAAACAAAGGCCAACCCAGAATTCTGTATCCTGCCAAACTAAGCTTCTTATATGAGGGAGAAATAAAGACTTTCCCAGACAAGCAATCACTGATAGAATTTGCGAAGTTCAGAATGGCCTTGCAAGAAGTGCTTAGACCTGCATTATGCACTAACCAGCACAACAGACACCCACCAATGTAAAACTACACAAAAGCTAAATCTCCAGAACCCACATTCCACAATGATGCAAGAGGTAAAACAAAAGACATCACCCAATAGAATAATCAGAAATTTACCCCAAATATCAATTCTCTCAATAAATGTGAATGGCTTGAATTGCCCATTGAAGAGACATAGGCTGGCTGAATGGATTAAAAAATACAAGCCAAGTATCTGTTGTCTCCAGGAAACACACCTTACACACAAAGATGCATTCAAGCTCAAGGTGAAAGGGTGGAATACAATTTTCCAGGCTAATGGAAACCAAAAGAAATCTGGAGTAGCCATCCTTATTTCAGTTGATATAAACTTTAAAGCAACAAAAGTAAAGAAGGACAAAAATGGACACTATATAGTGGTGAAGGGAAAAATCTTACAAGATAATTTAACAATTCTGAACATTTATGCACCCAACACAGGAGTGCCCAGGTACATAAAGCAAATACTGCTTGATCTAGACAACATAAGAAGCAGCAATGCCATAATAGCAGGGGACTTCAACACCCCACTGACAGAATGGGACAGATCCTCCATACAGAAAATAAACAAAGAAACAAGGGATTTAAACAGGACTCTAGAACATTTGGGCCTAACAGATATCTATAGAACATTCCACCCAAATAACACTGAACATACATTCTTCTCACCAGCTCATGGAACTTTCTCTAAAATTGACCACATCCTAGGCCACAAAAAAGATCTGAACAAATTCAAAAAAAAGATATTATACCATGTATCTTTTCAGACAACAGCAGAATAAAATTAGAAATCAACTCCAAAACTCACATCTTCATCCAAAAACATGGAAATTAAGCAATCTTCTGCTGAATGACTATTGGGTCAAGGAGGAAATTCAAATGGAAATCAAAAGATTCTTAAAGCTAAACGATAATGGGGACACAAGTTATCAAAATCTGTGGGATACAGCAAAAGCAGTCCTGAGAGGAAAACTCATCGCCTTAAATGCCCACATCCAAAAGACGGAAAAGTCAAAAATCAGTAAACTAATGAATCATTTAAAGAAATGGAAAAGGAAGAGCAAAGCAATCCTAAAGCCAGCAGAAGAAAAGAAATAACCAAGATCAGAGCAGAATTAAATGAAATCAAGAACAAAAGAACAGTGCAGAAGATTAATAAAATGAAAAGTTGGTTCTTTGAAAAGATAAACAAAATAGACAGGCCATTTTCCAGGTTGACCAGAAGCAGAAAGGAAAGGACTCTCATAAGTTCAATTAGAAATGAAAAAGGAGAGGTCACAACTGATATCATGGAAATACAAAACATCATCCTCGAATACTACAAATATCTCTATGCCCACAACACGAAAACGTGGAGCAAACGGACAAATTCTTAGAAAAATAGTGTCTCCCTAGGCTCAACCAGGAAGAAACAGAATTTCTAAACAGACCAATATCAAGCACCAAAATTGAAGCAGTAATAAAAAATCTTCCAACAAAAAAAAGTCCTGGACCAGATCGTTCACACCTGAATTCTACCAAGCCTACAAAGAAGAACTGGTGCGTACACTGGAGAAATTACTTGAAAACATCCAGAAGGATCGATCCTCCCAAACTCATTCTCCGAAGCCAATATCACCTTGATAGCAAAGCCAGGAAAGGACACAACAAGAAAAGAAAATTACAGACCAATATCCCTTATGAATATAGATGCAAAAATTCTCAATAAAATCCTTGCAAACTGAATTCAAATGTACATCAAAAAAATAATTCATCACAATCAGGTGGGCTTCAGTCCTGTGATGCAGGGATGGTTCAACATATTCCAATGTATAAGTGTAATTCACCATATAATTAAAAGCAAGAACAAAGATTATATGATCCTTTCAATAGATGCAGAAAAGGGTTTTGACAAAATCCAGCATCCTTTTATGATAAGAACTCTTAACAATATAGGCATAGATATCTCATACCTTGAAAGTATTAAAGCCATATACAATAAACCCACAGACCATACCATACTGAATGGGGAAAAATTGAAAGCATTTCCCCTTAAAACTGGAACTAGACAAGTTTGCCCACTATCTCCACTTCTGTTCAACATAGTGCTGGAACTCCTGGCCACAGCAATTAGACAAGGCAGAGGAATTAGGGGTGTCCAGATAGGGGCAGAAGAGGTCAAACTTTCACTATTCACAGATGATATGATATTATACATAGAAAACCCCAAAGATTCAACCAAGAGATTACTGGAATTGATAAATGAATTCAGCAAAGTCTCAGGATACAAAATTAATATGCACAAATCCATAGCCTTCATATATGCTAATAACAATCAAGCCGAGAAACAAATTAAAGATGCAATACTTTTCACAATAGCACCAAAGAAAATTAAATATTTAGGAACATATCTAACTAAGGAGGTCAAAGACCTATATAGAGAGAATTACGAAACACTGGGAAAAGAAATCTCAGAGGCTGTAAACAGATGGAAAACCCTACCATGCTCTTGGATAGGCAGAATCAACATTGTAAAAATGTCGTTGCCACCTAAAGTGATTTACAGAATCAATGGAGTCCCTATCAAAATATCAACATCATTTTTTGCCGATCTAGGAAAAATAATTCTATGCTTCGTGTGGAACCAGAGAAGACCCCATCTAGCCACAGCAATCTTAAGCAAAAAGAACAAATTGGGAGCCATCTACCTACCGGACTTCAAACTATACTACAAGGCTGTAGTAACCACAACTGCATGGTACTGGCACAAGAACAGAGACATAGACCAATGGAACAGGACTGAGAACCCAAACATAAAACCAACCTCATACAGTCACCTGATCTTTGACAAATTCCAGGAAAATGTACACTGGGGAAAAGATTCCCTATTCAATAAATGGTGCTGGGAAAACTGGATGGCCATATGTAGAAGACTGGAACTGGACCCACACCTCTCACCTCTCACAAAAATCAACTCACAATGGATAACAGATTTAAACCTAAGATGTGAAACCACAAGAATTCTCAAAGAAAACGTTGAAAAACTCTTATTGACATTGGTCTAAGCAAAACATTTATGAAGAAGTCCCCCAAAGGTATCACAGAAGCAACAAAAGTAAATATATGTGAACTGAACAAATTAAAAAGCTTCTGCACAGCCAAGGAAACTATCACTAGAGTGAACAGACAACCTACAGAATGGGAGAAAATATTTGCATGCTACACGTCTGATAAAGGACTGATAACCAGAATCTATACAGAACTTAGGGAAATCAACAAGAAAAAATCAAACAACCCTACTAAAAAATGGGCAAAGGACATGAATAGAAACTTTTCAAAAGAAGACAGAATAATGGTCAGCAAACATATAAAAAATGGCTCAACTTCTCTACTCATCAGGGAAATACAAATCAAAACCACAATGAGATATCACTTAACTCCAGTGAGATTGGCTCATATCAAAAATTCCCCAAGCAACATTGTTGTCGGGGATGAGGACAGATAGGAACACTCATACACTGCTGGTGGGACTGCAAATTAGTACAACCTCTGTGGAAAGTAATATAGAGATACCTCAAAGAATTAAAAGTAGAAATACCATTTGACCCAGCAATCCCACTACTGGGTATTTACCCAAAGGAAAAAAAGACATTCTATAATAAAGACATCTGTTTGGGAATGTTTATAGCAGCACAATTCACAATTGCAAAGATGTGGAAACAACCCAGGTGCCCATCAATACACGAGTGGATCTATAAAATGTGGGTATATGTATACCATGGAGTATTACTCAGCAATAAAAACCAATGGTGAATTAACACATCTGGTATTATCTTGGTTGGCGCTAGAGCCCATTCTTCGAAGCGAAGTGTCACAGGAATGGAAAAACAAGCACCAGTGGTACTCACCATCAAATTGGTACTAACTGATCAACACCTACATCACACAGGGCAATAATATTCATCAGCAGGCAGGCAAGCGGGAGGGGGGTGGAGGGGATGGGACAACTCTCACTGAATGGATGCGGGGAGCACAGTTTGTGGGATGACCACGATTGTAGCTCTGACACAAGCAGTGCATGGGCAATATGTATAGCCAAAGTATTGTACCCCCATAATATTCTGAAATAATAAATAAATAAATAAAAATATCTCTAGTAGTGGAGATACCATGGGAATATAAATCTGGAAATTACTGATTATATAATTTATACCATATTTGGACCTGTGTATTTATATTTTCAATTCTACAAAATTTCCAATTTAAATTTTTGTGTATATGGTAGCCAATATTTCTCTGCCACTTTCAGCAATTTGGCAAATCTGAGGACCTGACTTAGTTGCTCCCTGAACTCTTTTATTGACATCCTGATATATTCCATTCTTGATCCTGTACTTGTGTGATTATATTTTTTATTAATTCTTTAGATTCTCTTTTTAATGCAAGAAGTAACTATGGTTGTTGGCAATGCCTTGACTCCTTTGTATATATTCATCTCCTTTAATTATGTTCATCCCTTATCATTTTAGCCTGAATGATTCAGTTTTCTTTGTGAAGATTTGAAATCACAAGCTCATTTTATAGCTATGGTAATTAAGACTGGGTGATATTGGTGGAAGAATAGACACGTAGATCAATGGAACATAACACAGAACCCAAGAATATATCCCCACAAATAAGCCCAACAGATTTTGAGAAAGAGTAAGTGCAAAAGAATTGAGGGAATATATCCTTTCAACAAATGATGCTGGAGCAATTGGACATACACCGACATCCAGACTAGCTTCACCTGGGAAAGCCCTTCACTAATCATCCTGTCCAGAGACTCTACACAGGTCATCTGGCATAGTCCATATGTGGGCCTGATCCTAGAGTTCTTGGGTAGGATGGGCTAGTGCCTTGGCCAGCAGGTGGGCAGGCCTGGAGCCTGGGTCCATAGGGTTGGGTCTGAAGCCTGGGACCATAAGGGTGAGCCTGAAGCACATATGCGTGGATGCTGGCCTGACATCTGGGTCCACAGGGCCTAATGTGGTGCTGGGGAAGGCCTGAAACCTAGGTCCATGGGGGCTGGCCTGGAGGCTTGGTGTGTGTGGGTGCTGCCTTGGAACCTGGGTTCACAGGAGTGGTCCTGGAGCCTGGATGTGTGGGGGCCAACCTGATGTTGGAGTCTTCTGGGACAAACCTGGACCCTGGGTCTACTGGAGCATGAGGCTTCAGGAGCCAACCTGGGTGTGGGTTGGACCTGAAGCCTGGGGCTGCAGGAGCTGGCTTGGTGTTGGGGTGGGCATGGAAGTTGGATCTGCAGGTGTCAGCTTGTTGACTACAGCTGTGAGGGTCAGCCTGCTGGTGGGATGGGCGTCAAGTCTGGGGCAGTAGGGAAAGCCCATTGCTGAGGGTGGTCAAGAGCCCAGGGCCGCTGGGACCAGCCTGGAGTCTGAGCCTACAGGCTCTGGGCTTTATTGGGGTGTTCCCCATGCTTGGGTCTGTGGCAAAATCCCATGCTCACTTTCCTCATTTTCTCCCTAGCAGAGTGTATCTTTCTTGGAGCTGTTTTGCCTGGGGTTGGGGGAGAGGTGATGCAGGTAATGTGAACATATTTTTCCCACCTTCTGGAGTGTGTCTTATCTTTTTTCTGTGCTACACCCAGGTGCTGTAATCTCTCACCTGATTTCCTTCACTTATGGGAGGGTATCTTCATGTGTGGATAGTTGTTCAAATTGATGTTTCTGTGAGGGCATGAGGGTTGGCAGGTCCTATTCCACCACCTTGCTGATGTCACTCCTCAGGAGGATCTCTACACTATCACTCTTTCAAGGAAAATTAATTGGAGGAGAGCTCTTCTTGGAAGGAACATTGTGAAATCACAGAGAAGCAATGTGGGACACTCAGTGTGAAAAAGAAGCTGATGGGGTGATACATGGGGGAGGCATCTACACACGGGCATGAATGAGATAGAGTGCTGGGGCACTGCGCTCACCCCACAGGCGCTGTGGCTGAGTTGTGAGAGGGCTCGCAGCACCACCACAGGCCTCTGCCTGGACAGACCTCTGTCTGGACAGACCTGGGACCTGCCTGAATTCTGTGCAGAGTCATTGCACCAGACTACAGGCACAGTGGGGATTGGGAGGCAGCCATCCTCAGGTTTCTGCAGCTGAAGGCATCCTGTGCTCTCAGGTGCACAGTGCCAGGTCAGCATGGGACTCAGCTTTGCCGTGGTGGCCTTCACATCACCCCCACTGGGCTGGTAAGGGAGCAGACTAAGCACAAGATCCTCTGGGACATTCCCCATGACTGAAAGCTAAGCAACCCTCCCCTAGAGCACAATGGGACCTGAACACAGGAATTGACTAGGGTGCTGCAGGCTCTGACCTGGGAGGCCTTGAGCCTGCTTCTGTGGGCCTGGGGTGGGGGGCAGGGAGAACTCCAGGGTCCCTGGGAAGCTGGAAACAACCTCCACTTGCGTGACTTGGCATCTGCGTGGTAACTGAGCCTTCAGGAGAGCCTGTCACCTGCTCAGCCCTGACTCCACCCTGCAGGTGGATCTGCCCACATCCCTCTTGGCCCTGCCTCTGGCTCTGGGGCCCTGCTCAGAAGCCCTGCTTCTGGCTCCTCCTCAGTCCTAGCCCTGAGGGTCTCACACAGGAACCCAAGGCTCAGCCCCTGTGGCTCCAGAGCTCCTGCCAGGTGTTGGACAACCCCTGAGATTCTAGAGCTGCACCTGGACCTCAAGGCCCCACCCTTGAGCCTCCAGCACTGCTGCAGGGCTTGCACAACTGCTCCAAGATCCAACCCCCCATGACAGACACCCCCAACCTTGAGCTGCCAGTACCCTGGAACCTGATTTGAGAAAATGACCACAGCCTGGGAACCCACAATCACTGCCTAGATAGACTCACCCAGCTACCACTGTCACCCTGTGGGGTGACCTGGGGTAGAGCAATCCTCACAATGCCAGACTACAAAAAGAGGGTCTTGCCCTGCATTCAACTCAAACTTCCTACAACTATGTGGCAAATGACCCAACACATAGCACAAGGATCATCCAGCAAACGCTTGAACAGTGGCAATCACAGGTAAACAGGACAAATCAGAACAGCTGGATTATAAGTTTCTAAGGCACATAACATTCCAGAGTAGGAAGAAAATGTTTCATCTAGGGACCTCCCCTTCTTCTAATTGAGCAGGACAATTCCCAGCAAAGAACAGGTGCAAGCCCATTATCCCAGACTTGAGAAAAGAGATCTCAGATGAGAAGAAACCAGCAAAAGAACCCTGGAAACATGAAGAAGAAAACAGTTCAACACTCCTAGTCGATCACAATAGAGCTACAGTATTGAACTGCAACCACAGGGAAATTGCCGATATGACAGAAATGCAATTAAGACTATGGATGGCAAATAAGCTGAATAGAATTGAAGAAAAAATTGAAAACCGACAAAGAGAAGCCAAAAAAATATTTCAGGAAAATAGTGAAAAAGTCTCTAAAGAGCTAGACGGCATAAGAAAGGAGAAAATAAAACTTATAGAAATGAAAGAGATATTTGGGGAATTTCAAAACAGAGAAGAAAACTTCAGCTACAGACTAAACCAATGAGAAGGAAGAATCTCAGAGCTTGAGGACAAGGCTCTCGAGCTAACCTGGTCTTTTAAAGAGGCAGGAAAGATAACAAAAAAGGCGGAGCAGTCACATAGAGGGACATCGGACTATGTGAAGCAAACTAACATATGAATTATAGGTATCCCTGAGGGAGAAGAAGAACAAACTGAAAGTATGGAAAATCTATTTGAGGCAATTATTGAGGAAAACTTCCCTGGCATCACCAGAGATCCAGACATCCAGATACAAGATGATCATCAAACATGGGGAAGATTCATAGCCAAAAGGACATCTCCAAGACACATAGAAATCAACCTGACCAAAGTGAAATGAAGAGAAAATTCCACAAGCAGAAAGACATAAGCAACAACTGACCTACAAGGGAAAACCCATCAGGCTAACTGCAGACTCCTCAGAGGAAACATTATAGGCCAGAAGGGAGTGGGACCCATCTTTAATCTTAAACATAACAACTACCAGCCTAGAATTTTGTATCCTGCAAAATTAAGTTTCAGAAGTGATGGAGAAATTAAGTCTTTTCCAGACAAGGAAACATAGAGGGAATTTGTTATGATCGGACCTGCCCTGCAGGAAATAGACAGAACTGCCTTATACATAAATGAGCACAATAGATATCCACCTAAAACACAAATCTAAAACACAAGGATACGGACAAGCTCAGTGTAAAAGGATGGAAAAAATTATTCCATGCAAATGGAAACCAATAGTGAGTAGGTATAGCCATTTTCATATCAGACAAAATTGACTTTAAATCAACAATGGTACAGAAAGACAAATATGGTCACCATATGATGGTAAAGGGAGCAATTGAACAAGAAGTAATGACAGTCCTAAATATACACACACCTAAGGTAGGAGCCCTCAGGAACATAAATGAAAATCTACTAAGGCTACGCAAGGAAATAAATAGTAGCACTGTAATTGCTGGGGATGTCAACACCCCACTGTCAGAGCTGGATAAATCATCAAAGCAGAAAATAAATAAAGAAACACTGGATTTAAATGGTACCCTAAAACAAATGGACCTAATGACATTTACAAAACATTCTACCCAGAATCTACTGAATATACATTTTTCTCATCAGCATGTAGGACATTCTCCAAGATCGTTCATATCTTAGGCCAGAAATCATGTCTCAACAATTTAAAAAAATCAAAATCATATCATGTGTCTTTTCAGACCATAATGAAATAAAACGAGAAATGCATTCCGAGAGTAACATTCAATTTTACACAAAGTCATGGAAATTCAACAACCTGCTGCTGAACCATTATTGGGTCAATAATGAAATTAAGATGGAAATCAAAAGATTCCTTGAACTGAATGACAAAGGGGACATAAGCTATCAAAATCTATGAGATTCAGCAAGCACATTCCTATGGGAAAAATTCATAGCCTTAAATGCCCACATCAAAAAGTTAGAAAGATCACAAATTAACAACTTAATATCACATGTGAAGGAAGTAGAAAAGGAAGAGCAAAACAAAGTCAAACCCAGCAGAGGAAAACAAATAACAAAGGTCAAAGCAGAACTAAATGAAATGGAAAAAAAAATAATTAAAAAAGTTCAGTGAAACAAAAAGTTGGTTCTTTGAAAAGATACACAAAATTGAGAGACTTCTTGCTGGGTTAACGAGGAATAGAAAAGAAAGGACCCAAATAAGCTCAATCTGAAATGAAAAAGGAGATATTACAACGGGTAGCACAGAAATACAAAACCTGACCGGTGGATACTATGAAAATCTCTCCACACATAAACTAGAAAATGTATAGGAAATGGATCAATTCCTGGAAATACAGAACCTTCCCAGACTCAATCAGGAAGAAATAGAACTCTTGAACAGACCAATAATGAGCATTGAGATTGAAGCAGTAATAAAAAGTCTCCCCTGCAAAAAAAAAATCCATCCAGAACCAGTTGGATTTGCAGCCAAATTCTACCAGACCTACAAAGAAAAGCTGGTACCCAGACTGTTGAAATTATTCCCCAACATTGAGAAGGAGGGAATCCTCACCAACTTATTTTATTAAGCCAGTACCACCTTGATACCAAAGCCAGAAAAGGGCACAACACAAAAAAAAAACTATTAATACAAACCAGTATCCTTTATGAATATAGACATAAAAATCCTCCATAAAATACTAGCAAATCAAATTCAACAACACATCAAAAAAATAATCCACCATGACCAAGTGTGCTTCATCCCAGAGATGCAAGGATGGTTCAATGTACGTAAATCAATAAATGTGACTCACCATATAAACAGAAGCAAAAACAAAGACAATATGATTATCTCTATAGATGCAGAGAAAGCATTCGACAAAATCTAGCACACTTTCATGAAAAAAAAAACCCTCAACAAACTAGACATAGAAGGGAAACATTTCAAAATTATAAAACCCATATATGACAAATCCACAACCAGCATCATACTAAATGGGGAACTGTTGAAAGCATTCCCCCTAAGAACTGGAACAAGACAAGGGTGCCCACTGTCACCACTTCTATTCAACATAGCGCTGGAGGTCCTAGGCAGAACAATCAAGCAAGAGAAAGAA
>JAKFHU010001465.1:0-25922 GCA_023783475.1 Daubentonia madagascariensis | reverse complement strand
CACCTTTGTTTTCTCCTTTTAACCCGCTTTGAAAAATTCCCTTTCCCCCTCCACTAAACATTTTAAAATCCCCCGAAGGGCGATCTGCTGAATCACACTCCATTTCCTAAAAGATTCTTCTGTTTTGACATTTTTGCTCTTCGTTCAGGTGAGAACACACTGACAAAATATTTCCTTGCACATATTAACAAACCAACAAAGGGGACATCTACTAGCTATTTCAACGAAACATGTGTTTTTACAAAAGACTTTGTAAAGAAATTTACCCGTTGCCAATTTTCTTCCTCTCCATTAGTATTTAAAAACCTAACCAGAAAAGGGGATTCTGCCACAAATCTGTACTTTCCTGAAAAGCTCCCCTATCTAAATTATTTTTTTTTTGGAAGCCTAGGAGAAAACTTTACTATTTTCCCCATACAGATTGTAAAACATCTTTGTGGAAATGACTTCCAGGTTCTTTTCCTCTATTAAAATTTTTTTTAACTAAAAAAAAGGTTCATCTCTAGCACTTTTAGGGGAATAGATGTTTTTTAAGGGAAAGACTTTTTCTGCCATTTCCCCCTTGCTACAATTTGTCTTTTTTCTCCCTCGTAAAAAGAAGGATCACCGGGAAAATGTGTTTGCCACGAAAAGAGTACACTCCGATGAATCCCCCTAACGATTATGTTATTTTGGAAGCCAGGTGAAAACCTCTACAATACTTCCATCCCAAAAAAGGAAAACCCCCAAAGGGAACTAGCCCCAGATGTTCTCTTCCTCTGAATTAAATTCCTTTAACTGGAAAAAACTTTAATTCTCCTTTTCCTGCTTTACAAATGTACCTTCTCCACTTCGATTTTTTCGAAAACCCCCGAATCATGTTTTACTGGGGAAAACTGTATACGTTTTCTTTTTGGGGGCTTTTCTGTGGACCATTAATTAAGCACAACTTTTGAAAAAAAACGTTTTTTGGCTTCTAACACGTTTGATGCATTCCGAGCACAGCTTTCCTGCTTTTTACCTCAAGAAAGAACTTTTTTTGCTCTGTACGTGTATATTAGATAATTTTACCCGCGTTAATAATTGCCCTTTCTCTCTTTTGGGAAAGTTTGGGAAAAATTTTCCAGAGAATCTGGTTGCTTAAAAATGGGTCACTCCTAGGGGAAATTTCTGTCAAAAACCTTTACTTGTAAAAGGCTAAGAAACAAACCCCTTTTTCATGCCCCCTGCCAAAACTTTTCTCCACCATTTTGACTGATCTACTACTGTTTCTTTCATCCAACAATGTGATTTCTCTTGAGAGATTTTTTCCTCCACAACTATTAGGTAAACTTTACCCTTTCCCCAACTTAGAGATTTTAGATACGAAAAACCAAAAATCGAACCTCATATGTTCAAACACTTCCATGACTTGTCTAAAAAAGGTCTTGATTTTTCCAATCACAGCCGGGTGAAACAATTTTATTTCTTCCTCCACCAGAGACCAACCCTCTTAAAAGCTTTATCTAGATGTGTTCCACACACAATACATTTTTTTCACTTAAAATACTGTAATATTAAAGGGGTCCGCTTGGGTACAAAAATGTCATCCCACGCCTTAGAAATTTTTAAAAAACGGACCACAAGTTCCCTTTAAAAAAAAAGGGGGAAAATCCTATAGTGGCACCATGGGAATTTTATTACTTTCGGAGCAAGTGTAAAGAAAGCATATCATGCCCAAAGGGGAAAAACAACCTCTATGGGAACTGATAATCCAGGTGATTTTCCCTTTAGGGGAAAGGGAAACGTTTTTTTATTTGAAAAACCCTTTTTTTCTCCTTGACCCGTTTGTAAGAATGATATCTCTACACAAAACCTTTAGAAAAGTCTGGAACGGGGGGTCCCCCAGAAACACTGTACCTTTTTCAAAAATTTCTCTATTTTACTGTTTATTCTTCCGCGCGGTGAGAAAACCCTGACGTAATACTTCCCGTGCATATTAAAAAAAACCTAAAAACTAGAGATCTCACTAGTATTTTTATAGAAAAGATGTGATTAATTGGAAGAGCTTTTAACTCAATTACCCCGCTTGCTATAATTTGTCTTTTCTCCTCCACTTAGTATTCGAAGGAACCCAAAAGTGATTCGCCCGGAAAAGCGTACCATGCTGATAACATCCTTTTGAGAAATTCGTTTTTTTAAAGCCTGGGGGAAACCTCTGCAACTTCCATACACAGATGTAAATACAAGGAACTGAAAATCCGTTTCTTTCCTCTCATTTAAAACTTTTAACGGGAAAAAAAAATTTAAGTTTTAAAAAACCCTGCTTGGTACAAATTGTACTGCTTCCCTTTCGGCCTTTTTAAAAGGGGCCGGATCTGGTTTACTGCGAAATCTATATGTTTCCATTTGGGTCTTTTCTATGAGACATCTTTAATAACAAAAAAATAGAGTAATCCTTTCTTCTGGCTTCGTAACAGTTTAGCTGTCCTGAGCACAACTGATTTTCTAGCTTCTTTTTCAAGATAGAACATTTCGACTCTTCGGTTTACATGCGAATTTTTCCCGCTTGCTACAAAAAAAATTCCTTTTTCCCCCCACTTGGAAGCTTTTTCGGGGTTGCCAAGAATCTATTGTAAAATTTAAAAGCGGTACACTTCCCACAAAAACCATCCACCCCAAAATTTTTGTAAACGCTAAGGAAAGGAACTCTCTTCTGCCCTTTCCCAATTTTCTCTTGCTATACAAAACGATCCTACTCTGTCTTTCATCCAAAAACTGATTTCACTTGAGAACTTTTTTTCCTCCAGCAAAAGATATATAACCTTACCCTTTTATCATACTTAGAGGCTTAATACTGAAAGTAAATCGGGACCTCCTCGAAAGGGCAGCACACTTCCATGCCCATGCCGAAAAGGGTTTAAATTTTCCCAAATCAAAACTTTTTGAACAGACTGGGGATTTTTTCCCTTCCACACCCCAGTTTCAACTCCCTTTTTCAAAGCTATATACCCTAGAGGTGTTCCACTAAAAAAAATTACTTGGTTTTCTTTTCAAATAACTTTATATTTTAAATTTTTCCCCCGTTGGGGGGGAAAATGTCCCCCCACTCCCCTTAGAATTTTTATATATTACACAAAATTTAGTTCTTAAACAAAAAGAAGGGCAAATCCTTTAGTAAAAATTCCCCCCCCCAAAATTTTAAAAATTTATTACTTACGGAAGCATGCGTAAAGAGAAGGGACTAACATGTCATGGGGGATTTTAAAAAAACCTTAGGAAACTGCAATCCCGGTGTTTTTTTTCAGGGAATAGAAGTTTTTCCTACTTGAAAAACTTTTTTTTTTCCCCCCCATTTACCCCGCTTTGGAAAATTACATTCCTCCACAAACCCTTTTTAAAAAGAGCAACGGCGGGTAATCGAATCACGGGAACTTTTCCCTCAAAGATCTTCTGTATTTGACAGGTTTTACCTTCTTTGCGTTGGAACACACTGACAGTAAATTTCCTTTTGCACATTTTAAAAAATCCCAAACCAAGGGTCCTCTACTAGCTTTTTCCCCCAAAAACACAGTTTTTTAAAAATTGGGAAAGAGCTTTGTAAAGAAAATTTACCCATTTCCTCCGATTGTCTTTCCTCTCCACTTAGTATATTAAAAAACCCTCCCCGAGAAGGGGGTTCTGCCACAGAAATCTTACACATCATGAAAAAGCTCCCTTGGGGGGGAAAATTACTTTATTTTTGGAAGCCTAGGGGGAAAAAAATTCTACATACTACAAACCTACCAGGGGTAAAAAATCTTTGTGGAAATTAACTTCCAGATGTTCTCTTCCTGTGGGGTTTGTTTTTTTTAACTGGAAAACCCCTTTTTAAATTTTTCATTTTCCCCCCCCTTTGGGAGAAAAATTTTACTGCTTCTTTTCCCCTTTGAGGAAATTTAAAGACCGCCATGAATCATTGGGTTTTCCCGCAGAAAATCTGTACCATCCATTTGGGTGCTATTTTAAAGTGACCTTTTTTTGCTAAGCAAACTAGTTTTTTAAAAACCCCGGGATTTTGGCCCTTCCCAACCAAAGGATCTGTCCTTAAACACAGCTGTACTAACCCTTTTTTTTTTCATAAATGAACTTTTTTGATCTTAAAGTTTTTTTTTCATTGCCAAATTTTCCCCCCCTTTCTACAAAAATGTTCCCTTTTCCTCCACTTGGGAAACTTTGAAAAAGTTCCAAGAATCGGTTTTTTGGGAAATGGTTACCCTCCCTTTCCCTTTAAGAAGCCTCTATCAAAAACAATTTTTCTTTTAAAGGGTAAGGAAAAAAACCCCTTTTATGCCCCTTTCCCCAAAGTTTTTTTCCCCCTATCAGATTGATCATCTACGCTTTCTTTTTTTCCAAACCCTGTTATTTTTACTTTAGAATTTTAAAATCCTCCAGCAAACTGATAGGTAAACCATTACCCTTCATCAAAACTTAGAGACTTAGATACTTCCCCCAAATCGAACCCCATAAAAAAATTTAAACCCCCCCTTTACTTTCCTGAAAAGGGTTTTGATTTTCCAATACGCTGAGTAAAAACCGGGGATTTTTTCCCCCAACGGGACTTCAAAAAACCCCCCCCTTTTCCCCAAAATGTATATCAAAATTTTTTCCCCTACACAAAAAAATTTTTTTTCCCCCTTTAAATCCCCCCTAGCATTAAATTTAACCATTTGGGGTAAAAAATGTCCCCCCCTGCACTTAAAAATTTTATAAATTTTCGAACCCCAATTTTCTTCAAAAAAAAAAAGGGAAAAACCTTTTTGGGAAAGGCCCCTTGGGGAAAATTTTTTTCCTTCAAAGAAAGTGTAAAAAAAAGGCATATTTTTTCCAACGGGGAAATTTAAAAAAACCAATTTAAAACCCGAAAACCCGGGTTTTCCTTTCCCGGGGTTTGGGGAAACTTTTTGGTTTTAAAAAACCCCCTTTGGGGTTTTTCCCCCTTTAACCCGTTTTGGGGGGAAATGACATACATTTTTAAAAACAAACATTTTTAAATTTTTCCCCAATGGGGGCTCCCCAGAACCGAAACTTCCCCCAAATTCCTCCTAGGGGCCATGTTTTTCTTCATTGCGGGGAAAACCCCACGACAAAATTTTTTTCCCCCCGGGGGTTTTAAAAAAAAACCCCAAACACTAGACATCATCTCACCCTTTTTTATGAAAAAATGTTTTTTAAAGGGGGAAAAAGCTTTGTAAACCCAATTTTTCCTGCTTGCTAGGGGAAATTTTTTTTTTCTCTCCATTTTAGTGTTTTAAAAGGGGATCCCCAAAAATTTTTTTTTCCCCAGGGAAAAACCCAAAAAACTGCGTTAAGCCCCCTTTGAAAATTAAAAGTTTTTTTTTTAACCCCCTGGGGGGAAAACCCCTCCCAAAAACCTTCCCTATCCCCAAAAATTAAAAAAAAACCTAAGGAACTAAACACCCAAAGATTTTCCCCCTTCCTTGTTAAAATTTTTTTAAAAGGGAAAAAAACCCTTTGGGTTCAAAAAAATCCCCCTTTGGGGAAAAATTTTACGGGTTTTTCCATTTCGGTCTTCGAAAGGAGCCGGAAAAACAGGGGTTTTCTGCAGGAATTTTTTTTTTCCCACGGGGGCTTTTTTTTAACTTTTTAAAAAAGGCAAAAAAATTGAAAAAAAAACGGTATTTTTAGTTTTTTATACCCAGTTTTTCCTGCCCTAAAAAACCCCTGTTTTTCCACTTTTTATTTCAGAGAAAAAACTTTTTCCCACCCCCGTAGGGTTTTAAACTTTGGGGGAAATTTCCCGCTGGCAAAAAATTTTCCCTTTTTTTTCCCCCCATTTGGAAGCTTTAAAGGTTTTGCCAAAAACCCCCCAGAAAAAAAATTTTAAAAGCCCCCCCTTTTTCCCCCCGGAAAACCATTTTTTCCCCCGGGGAAAAAATTTATTTGAAAAAAAAATTTTTAAAAGGAAAAACCTCTTTTTCATCCCCCTTCCCCCAAAAATTTTTTCCCCTTTTCCCCTAAAAAAAGGGGGCAAAAAAAGCCCCCCTTTCACCCAAAAATAGGTTTTCACTTCCCCCCTTTTTTATGTTTTAAAAAAAAAATGATAAAAAAACCCCTTAAAACCCTTTCACAATATTTAGGGTTTAAATTAAACTTAAGGGGGCCCCCCCTTAAAAAAGGGCCCCAGCACACCCCTATAAATTTCCCGGGAAGGGGGAAAATTTGTTTTTCCCTTTTAAACCCCCTTTTTGGGGAAAACTTTTTTTTTAAAAATTTCCCCCCCCCAACTTAAATCCCCCCTCAAAAACCCCTTATTCGGGGGTGTTCCCCAAAATTTTTTTTTTCCCCTAGAAAAAATTTTTTTTTAAAAAATTTCCCCCCCTTTGGTTAAAAATGTCCCCCCTGCTCTTAAAATTTTTAAAATTTAATTATGACAGTTTGGGGGTTTTTTCAAAAAAAAGGGAAGGGGGCAAACCCTTTTAAAAAAAGCATCCCCATTGAATTTTATTAAAAGGGAAGCAGGCGTAAAAAAAAAGGGAAAAACAGTGCCATACGGGGATTTAAACAAATCTATCCCCAAGGGAAAACCCCGGTGTTTCCCTTTGGGGGAAAGAAGTTTCTATTTGAAGCACCTTTGTTTTCTTTTTCCCCCCAACTTTAAAAGAAATTCCAACATCCCCAAAAAACCCCTTTTTAAAAATTTAAAAAGGGGAAGGGCGGGTTTTAACCAAAACCCAGTACTTTTTCAAAGTTTCTTCGGTTTTTTGCATGTTTCCTTTTTGTGCAGGTGGCCCACACTGTTTTTAATTTTTTCCCCTTTGCTTTTTTTTAAAAACCAACCCAAACAGGGGGATCCCCCCCCAAAAAATTCCCAAACGAAACCCGGGTTTTAAAAATTGGGAAAAAAGTTAAAAAGCCCCCTTTTCCCCCCTTTTTGGTACAAATTTTTTTTTTTCCCTCTCCATTTAGAAAGGGGAAAACATAACCAAAAAATTTGGGGTTTTTCCGGGGGAAATCTAGAAAAACATCTTAAAAAAAGCCCCCCCAAAAAAACAATTATTTTTTTTGGGGGGAACCCGGGGGAAAAAAACTTCTAAAATACCCCCCCAACGGGGGAAAAAACAACATTTTTGGGGGAAATTTTAATTTCCCAGTTTTCCTTTCCTGGGGGTTTTTTTTTTTTAAGGGGGGAAACCCTTTTTTAATTTTTCATTTTCCCCCTTTGGAAACAAAAGGGTACTCCCTTCCCATTTCGGGAAAAAAAAAAGACAGCCATAAATCATGGTTTCCCCCCAAAAAACTTATCCCATTTTTTTGGGGGGTTTTCTAGGGGCCCCTTTTTTCCCTAAAAAAATTTTGGGAAAAAAAAACCCGGGTACTTTTGGCTTTTTAACACAGATGTATACTTGGGGGACACAGTTTTTTTTTCTAGTTTTTTTCTTTATAAATGAACTTTTTTGTTTTTGTGGGTTTTTTCCACCCCCAAAATTTTTAACTTTTTTTTTTTTCCCTTTTTTTTTCCCCATTTTTTTCCCCCCCCTTTTGGAAAAGCTTTGAAGATTTACCAGAGAATCATTTAAAAATTTGATTCCCTACCTTCCTAAAAGAAATCTCTTCAAAAAAAAATTTATTTGGGGGGGAAAGGTGCAAAAAAAATCTTTTGGGGGAATCCACCCCAATTTTTTTCCCCCAAACGGGGAACATGATCAAAAGGGGCCGTTTTCCCTTTCATCCAAGAAAAGGGTTTTTCATTTGGGGGAAAATTTTATTTTTGGGGCGCAAACTGAATTAAAAAATTGCCCTTCATCAATACTTAGGGGCTTAGATACATAAAAAATTTTTGTCAGGTCCCATTTAAAAAGGCATCACATTCCATAAAAACCTGAATTTGCTTTTTTTCAAACAAGCATTTAAACAGAGGGAAAAACTTTTTCCCCCCCCAGACTTCATACTCCCTTTTTTAAAAAAAAGCGTACATCTAACCCTTTCCCCCAAAATAAAAATTTTCACTTCATATATTTATGTTTTAAATTTACCCCCTTGGGTACAAAAGGTCATTCTTCCCCCGGAATTTTTTAAATTTTAAAAAAGCCTAGTACTTCAAAAAAAAGGGGACACCCTAAAAAAAGCATGTCCAGCAAAGTAGTTTCTTTTGGAACATGTGAAATGGGGGAATGAGAGTTCCAAAACGGGGAGTTTAAAAAAAGCCTGTACCATCTTCCCCCTTTTGCTCTCGGGGGAAAATTAGATGAGCTTTTTTTCTCAAAAATTTTCTTTCCCCCTTTCCCCCCCTCTTTGAATTACATTATATCCCAAATGTTTTAAAATCCGGGGGGAAAACAGGTCTAACAGAATCACGGGAAAACCCCCCTAAAATTTTTTCTTTTTTTGCATTTTTATTTTTCATGTAGTGAAAACCCCGGGGCAAAATACTTCCACCCCATTTAAAAAATCCTAAAAACCAAGAGTTCTCTACTGGGCTTTTCTATAAACAGATTTTTTTAAATTTTGGAAAAGAGCTTTTACATAAAATTTTCCCCCCTTTTCTACGAATTTTTTTTTTTCTCCACAAGAATAGAAAGACACCAAAAAGGGGTTCTCCCCCAAAAAGGGGGCGTCCCCTCATGAGATCTCCCTATGAGGTTATGTTTTTTTGGAACCCGGGGGGAAAAAAACCTCTCAAAATATTTCCTACAGAAAAAAAAAAACCCTAAAAAAAGATTCCCCAATTTTCCCCTTCCCCAAAAATTAATTTTTTAAAACTAAAAAACTATAGCCCTCCTTACCCCGTTTGGGATAAATTGTACTGTTCCCATTTCGAGCCTTCCAAAAGCACCATGAATCGGTTTTACGCAGAAACCTAAAATTTTTTTTTTGGGGGTTTTTTCTGTGCCCCCTTTTTTTAAGAAGACAACTTAAAAAAATGGGTATTTTTGGCTTCTATCACAATTGATGCATTCCGACACATTTTTTTTTACTAGTTTTTTACCCCCTCAGAGCCAAACGGGTTTTTTGACCCCCTGTAAGGAATAAGAAAATTTCCCCCTTTTTTTTTAAAAAATTTTTTTTTCCCCTTTCCCCTTTTTGGGAAAAGCTTTAAAAATGCCAAGAATCTTTTTGTCTTTAAAAGGAGTACACGTCCGAGGAACCTCCTTAAAAAAAACTTTACTTGTAGACGGCTACCAAAATGCCCTTCCCCCAACTTTTCTTCTCCTAACTTGA
Source organism: Daubentonia madagascariensis (assembly GCA_023783475.1). Classification (NCBI taxonomy): domain Eukaryota; kingdom Metazoa; phylum Chordata; class Mammalia; order Primates; family Daubentoniidae; genus Daubentonia; species Daubentonia madagascariensis. Next base: position 16,742 of record JAKFHU010001465.1, on the reverse strand, counting down.
CTGTTTGATCTGTGCTGCCCTTTCACCAACAACTGTTTTTCTCTTGAAGACTTTTATGTCCTCCACAAACTTTTAGTAAACCCCCCCCTTTTCATCATACTTGGACTAAAACTAACTTCAATCAGAACCCCAAAAAAAAATTCAGAAAAACTCCTACGACTCCCAAAAAAACCCCCTTCATTTTCCAACACAGCAAAAACCCAACCCTTTGATTCTTCCCCCACCGGGGTTCATACTCCCTCTTCAAAGTTTTTTTTTCAGAAGTGTTCCACACAAAACCCCTTTTTTCACTTGAAAACTCTATATTTCATGAAACCCTTGGAAAAAAAAATGTTTTCCCACGTTTTTAAACTTTTTATAACGAGCCCCACAAGTTCTTCAACCAAGGGGGAATATCCTATACTACTGCCGGGAATTTTTTACTACGGAAGCTTTTAAAAGAAAGATTATCTTTCCAAAAGGGGAAAATTAAAACCACCATAAAACTAAAAACCCGGTGTTTTTCCTTCGGGGAAGGGAATTTTTCGTCCCAAAACCCTTTTTTTTTTTTTCCATTTCCCTGCGTTGTAAAAAATACATATCCCCCCCAAAAAAAACCCCTTTTTAAAAAAAAAAAACGAACAGCGGCCCCCCCAGAACACAGTACACTTCCTAAAATTCCTCTCTTTTTTCTTTTTATTCTTCGGTGGGTTTTAAACCACTGACTAATTTTCCCCTTGGGGCTTTTTAAAACAAACCTTAACCGGAGAATCTACTACTTTTTTTAAAAACCCAATATGTAAAAACTGGAAAGGGCTTTGAAACCCCCCAAATTTTACCCCTTATAAATTTGTTTTTTCTCTCCACTTAGTATGTCAAAGGTCCCAAGAATGTGATTCTCCCCGGGGGAAAAATGCAGTACACATGCAAAAGAACCCTTTGAGATCTTTTTTTTTAAACCTGGGTAAAAAGGGGCTGAAAAATTTTTTTCCCCAACACAATGAAAAAACCCCCTAAGGAGGGCCACCCCGGGGTTCATTTACTCATTTAAATTTTTTTAATGGAAAAAAATTTAGTTCAAATTTTATCCCTTGGTACGAAATTGACTGTTCCCCCCCTTTTTCCCCCCTCAAAAGGCGCCAGTGTCGGGTTTTTTACTGCAAAAGACATTGTTTTTTTTTGGGTGCTTTTCTTGGACCCCTTTACTAACAAAAAAATAAGTAAAAACCCGGTATTTTGGGCTTCTTCACTTTTTTTAATCTGCCCTGAGCCAATATTTTCTAGCTTCTTTATTTCAGAAAAAACCCTTTCTAAATCTGGGGGGTTTTTTACTTGTGAATTTACCCGCTTCCTAAAATACCCCCTTTTCCCTCCACTTAATTTTTTGGTTTTTCCAAAAATCCTTTGAAAATTGAAAGGGTCACTTGCACAGGACCATCTCTCCCAAAAAATTTTTTTGGGAAAAGGCTGGAAAAGGGAAACCTTTTTGAGCCCTTTTCCCCCAAAACTTTTTTTTGCTTACTCGACTGATCACTAGCTGCTTTTTTCCCCCAAAATAACATTTTTCCCCAAAAAACCTTTTTTATGTCCTCCGAAAACTGAGAAAAAAACCCCCTTCCCCTTCATCTTTTTTTAGGGGCTTGATCGTAAAATTAAATGGGGCCCCTCCATCTGTAAGGCCCACCTTCCTTGACATCCTAAAAATGGACTTGATTTAGCACTTAATAAGAGCGGACGGCGGTATACTCAGAATCACAGTACATTTCCTCAAAGAGTCTTCTGTATTTGACATGTTTACTCTTCTGTGCAGGTGAGAACACACTGACAGTAATACTTCCTTGCACATAGTTAAACAATCCCGAACACAAGAGATCCTCTACTAGCTATTTCCACGAGAACACATGTGTTTTAATTGGAAAGAGCTTTGTAAAGTCAATTTACCCACTTCCTCCGAATTTGTCTTTCCTCTCCACTTAGTATATTAGAAACATAACCAGAGAATGCAGTTCTGCCACAGAAATCTAGTACACATCATGAAGAAGCATCCCCTAGCAGAATTACTTTATTTTAGGAAGCCTAGGGAGAAAACTTCTACATACTACATCCATACAGAGTGGTAACAACATCTTTGTGGAAATGAACTTCCAGATGTTCTCTTCCTGTGGGTTAAGTTTTTTTAACTGGAAACCACTTTAGATTCTTCATTTCCCCGCTTGGTACGAAATTGTACTGCTTCTCCACTTCGAGGAATTGAAAGACAGCCAGTGAATCATGGTTTACTGCAGAAACTCTGTACCTATCCATTTGGGTGCTATTCTATGTGACTTCTTTGCCTAAGCAAATCTATTGTGTAAACACCGGTACTTTTGGCTTCTATACACAGATGTATACTGTCCTGAGCACAGCTGATATCTAGCTTCTTTCTTTCATAGAATAGAACTGTTTTGATCTGTACGTGTTTTTACATTGCCAATTTACCCGCTTTCTACAAATATGTCCTTCTTCTCCACTTGGAAGCTTTGAAGAGTTACCAGAGAATCTGTTTGGAAGTGATATACAGTACACTCCTTGAAGAAGCATCTCTATCAGACAACATTACTGTAGAAGGCTAAGGAAACAAACTCTCTTTCATGCCCATTTCCATGTTTTCTCCTCCATACACGATGATCATCTAGCTGCTGTCTTTCATCCAACAACTGTATTCACTTGAGAGATTATATCCTCCAGCAAACTGATAGGTAACCATTACCCTCATCAATACTTAGAGACTAGATACGTAAACAGCAAATCAGAACCTCCATAAGAATTCAGAAACTTCCTATGACATGCCTGAAAACGGTCTTGATTTCCAATCACAGCATGAGTGAACACACTGTGATTTCTTCCTCCACACAGAGACTTCATACTACCTCTTCAAACCTGTATATCTAGAAGTGTTCCACTACACAATACAATTCTTTTCACTTGAAATACCTCTATGCATTCAATGTAACCACTTGCTAAGAAAATGTCAGCCCACTGCACTTAGAAGATTTTATATATTACGAGACCTCAAGTTCTTCAACAGAAAGAAGGGAAAATCCTATAGTAGGCATGTCCATGGGAATTTTATTACTTACGGAAGCAAGTGTAAAGAGAAAGCAGTATCAGTGCCATACTGGGAATTAAACAAACCTATATGCACCTGTAATCCAGGTGATTTCCTTCAGGGATTGGAAGCGTTCGTATTTGAAACACCTTTGTTTTCTCCATTTACCTGCTTTGTAAGAAATGACATATCATCTACACTAAAACACTTTAGAATTATACCGGAATGGTAGGTCTCCCCAGAATCACTGTAAACTTCCTCAAAGATTCCTCTCTATCGGACATGTTTATTCTTCAGTGCAGGTGAGAACACACTGACAGTAATACTTCCTTGCGCATATTAAAACAAACCTAAACACTAGACATCATCTACTAGCTATTTCTATGAGAACAGATGTGTATTAAGTGGAAAGAGCTTTGTAAAGTCAATTTACCTGCTTGCTATGAATTTGTCTTTTCTCTCCACTTAGTGTATCAGAAGGATCACCAGAGAATGTGATTCTGCCACGGAAATTCAGTACACATGCTGATGAAGCATCCTTATGAGAATTACGTTATTTTTACAAGCCTGGGGTGAAAACCTCTGCATAATACTTCTATACACAGATGTAAGCAAAACGCTAAGGAACTGAACATCCAGATGTTCTCTTCCTCTGATGTAAATTTTTTTAACGGGAAATAACCTTAGGTTCTAAAATATCCTGCTTGGTAGAAAATTGGACTGGTTCTCCACTTCGAGTCTTCGAAAGGCAGCCAGTGAATCATGGTTTACTGCAGGAAGTCTATATGTTTCCACTGGGTGCTTTTCTATGAGACATCTTTAACTAAGCAAAACAATTGAGTAAAAATCGGTACTTGAGTCTTTTATACACAGATTTATCCTGCCCTGAGCACAACTGATTTTCCAGCTTATTTATTTCAGAGAATAGAACATTCCTGACTCTGTACGAGTTTACATTGGGAATTTACCCGCTGGCTAAAAATATGTCCTTTTTCTCCACTTGGAAGCTTTGAGGATTTGCCAGATAATCCAGTTGTAAATTGAAATGCAGTACACTTGCTACAGGACGCATCTCTATCCGAAAAAATTTACTTGTAGAAGACTAAGTTAAGGAACTCTGTTTCATGCTCCTTTCCCACAATTTTCTCTTGCTATACAAGACTGATCACCTAACTGCTGTCTTTCAGCCAATAATAGCGATTTCACTTGAGACACTTTTATGTCCTTCAGCAAACTGATATGTAAACCATTAACCTTCATCAATACTTAGAGGCTTAGATATGTGAACAGTAAATCGGGACCTCCTTCTGAAAGGCAGCACACTTCCTATCACATGTCTGGAAATGGACTTGATTTTCCAATCAAACCATTTGTGAACAGACTGTGATTTCTACTTCCACACTCAGACTTCATACTACCTCTGCTAACCTGTATATCTAGAGGTGTTCCACTACAAAATATTTGTTTTCCCTAGAAATAAATTTATGTTTTCAATTTACCCCCTTGGTATGAAAATGTCCTCCCACTGCTCTTAGAAGCTTTAATATATTATGACAGATTCGAGTTCTTCAAAAGAAAGAAGGGCAAATCCTTTAGTAAGCATGCCCATGTGAATTTTATTACTAATGGAAGCATGCGTAAAGAGAAAGGACTAACAGTGCCATACAGGGAGTTAAACAAATCTATAGGCAACTGACAATCCCGGTGATTTCCTTCAGGGAATAGAAGTGTTCATACTTGAAGCACCTTTGTTTTCTCCATTTACAAGCTTTGTAAGAAATTACATATCATCTCCACTAAAACACTTTAAATTAAGAGCGGAACGGCGGGTATACTCAGAATCACAGTACATTTCCTCAAAGATTCTTCTGTATTTGACATGTTTACTCTTCTGTGCAGGTGAGCACACACTGACAGTAATACTTCCTTGCACATATTTAAACAATCCCGAACACATGAGATCCTCTACTAGCTACTTCCACGAGAACACATGTGTTTCAATTGGAAAGAGCTTAGTAAAGTCACTTTACCCGCTTGGTACGAATTTGTCTTTCCTCTCCACTTAGTATATTAGAAACATAACCAGAGAATGCGGTTCTGCCACAGAAATCTAGTACACATCATGAAGAAGCATCCCCTAGCACAATTACTTTATTTTAGGAAGCCTAGGGAGAAAACTTCTACATACTACATCCATACAGAGTGGTAACAACATCTTTGTGGAAATGAACTTCCAGATGTTCTCTTCCTGTGGGTTAAGTTTTTTTAACTGGAAACCACTTTAGATTCTTCATTTTGCCCCTTGGTACGAAATTGTACTGCTTCTCCACTTCGAGGAATTGAAAGACAGCCAGTGAATCATGGTTTACTGCAGAAACTCTATACCTATCCATTTGGGTGCTATTCTATGTGACTTCTTTGCCTAGGCAAATCTATTGAGTAAAAACCGGTACTTTTGGCTTCTATACACAGATGTATACTCTCCTGAGCACAGCTTATTTTCTAGCTTCTTTCTTTCATAGAATAGAACTGTTTTGATCTGTACGTGTTTCCATTGCCAATTTACTCGCTTTCTACTAATATGTCATTCTTCTCCACTTGGAAGCTTTGAAGAGTTACCAGAGAATCACTTTCTAAATTGATATGCAGTACACGTCCTAGAAGAAGCATCTCTATCAGACAAAATTTACTTGTAGAAGGCTGCTAAACAAACTCATTTCCATGCATCCATTCCCAGATTTTTGTCCACGTGTAGACGACTGATCATAAGGCTGCTGTTTTTCATCCAAGTAAAGTGATTTCACTTGAGACAGTTTTACGTCTTGCAGCAAACTGATATCTACATAATTGCCCTTCATCAATACTTAGAGGCTTAGATACATAAACATTTGTCAGGGTCTCCATTTGAAAGGCATCACACTTCCAATGAGAAGCCTGAATATTGACTTGTTTTTCGAATCAGAGCATGTGTCAACAGACTGGTAAATCTTCTTCCCCACGCAGACTTCATACTACCTGTTTAAAAGCTGTACATCTAGAGCCTTTCCACCACAGAATACAAGAGTTTTCACTTCATATAGCTTTATGTTTTCAATTTACTCACTTGGTACGAAAAGGTCATTCTTCTCCACCTGGAAGCTTTTAAATATTACAAGAGACTCGAGTACTTCAAAGGAACAAGGGGCACATCCTAAAATAAGCATGTCCATGCGAATGTAGTTTCTTTTGGAAGCATGTGTAAATAGACAGGAATGAGAGTTCCATACAGGGAGTTCATCAAGCCTGTATCCATCAGATCTTCCAGCTGCTCTTCTTAGGGAATTAGATGAGCTTTTATCTCATAAATGTTTCTCTTCTCCATTTACCCGCTTCATTTGAAATTACATATCATATCCACTAAATCGCTTTGAAATCCTACGGGAAATACAGGTCTATACAGAATCACAGGAAATGTCCTCAAAGATTCTTCTGTATTTGACATGTTTACTCTTCAGTGTATGTGAGAACACACTGACAGTAATACTTCCTAGCACATATTTAAACAATCCTGAACACAAGAGTTCATCTACTAGCATTTTCTATGAGAACAGATGTGTTTTAATTGGAAAGAGCTTTGTACATACAATTTCCCCTCTTGCTACGAATTTTTCTTTCTTCTCCACTAAGTATATTAGAAAGACGACCAGAGAATGTGGTTCTGCCCCAGAAAGGCAGTCCACATCATGATGAATCATCCCTATGAGGATTATGTTATTTTTGGAAGCCTAGGGTGAAAACCTCTGCATAATACTTCCATACAGAACAAGCAAAACCCTAAGGAACTGAGTATCCAGATGTTCTCTTCCTCTGAATTAAATTCTTTTAACTGGAAACAACTATAGATTCTCCATTATCCCGCTTGGTATGAAATTGTACTGCTTCTCCACTTCGAGCCTTCCAAAAGCAGCCAGTGAATCATGTTTTACTGCAGAAACTCTATAAATTTTCTTTTGGGGGCTTTTCTGTGAGACATCATTAAGTAAGCACAACAATTGAATAAAATCGGTACTTTTGGCTTCTATACACAGATTGATGCTATTCCGAGCACAGCTGATTTACTAGCTTTTTACTCTCAGAGTCAAGAACTGTTTTGACTCTGTAAGTGTATATATAGATAATTTACCCGCTTGCTATAAATATGTCATTCTTCTCCACTTGGAAGCTTTGAAAAGTTGCCAGAGAATCTGGTTGTCAATTGAAATGGAGTACACGTCCTAGAGGAAGCATCTCTATGAGACAACATTTACTTGTAGACGGCTACAAGTAAATGCTCCATTCCCAAACTTTTCTTCTCCTATACTTGACTGATGATCTAGCTGCTGTCTTTCATCCAACAACTGTGATTTCTCTTGAGAGACTTTTATGTCCTCCAGCAAACTATTAGGTAAACCATTACCCTTCATCAATACTTAGAGACTTAGATACATAAACTTCAAATCAGAACCTCCATATAAAATTCAGAACACTTCCTACGACATGCCTGAAAACGGTCTTCATTTTCCAATCACAGCATGAGTGAACAGACTGTGATTTCTTCCTCCACACAGAGGCTTCATACTACCTCTTCAAAGCTGTATTCTAGAAGTGTTCCACTACATAATACGTTCTTTTCACTTGAAATAGCTCTATATATTCAATGTAACCGCTTGGTACAAAAATGTTATCCCACTGCTTTTAGAAGCTTTTATATATAACGAGACCACAAGTTCTTCAACAGCAAGGAGGGAATATCCTATACTAGGCATGTCCATGGGAATTTTATTACTTACGGAAGCATGTGTAAAGAGAAAGCAGTATCGGTGCCATACAGGGAATTAAACAAGCCTATATGCAACTGATAACCCAGGTGATTTCCTTCAGGGAATGGAAGTGTTCGTACCTGAAACACCTTTGTTTTTTCCATTTACCTGCGTTGTAAGAAATGACATATCATCTCCACTAAAACACTTTAAAATAATAGCGGAACAGCAGGTCTCCCCAGAATCACAGTACACTTCCTAAAAGATTCCTCTCTATTTGACATGTTTATTCTTCAGTGTAGGTTAGAACACACTGACAGTAATACTTCCTTGTGCATATTTAAACAAACCTTAACACGAGAGATCATCTACTAGCTATTTCTATGAGAACAGATATGTATAAACTGGAAAGGGCTTTGTAAAGTCAATTTACCCGCTTGATAAGAATTTGTCTTTTCTCTCCACTTAGTATGTCAGAAGGATCACCAGAGAATGTGATTCTGCCACGGAAATGCAGTACACATGCTGATGAAGCATCCTTATGAGAATCATGTTATTTTTAGAAACCTGGGGTGAAAACGGCTGCATAATACTTCCATACACAGATGTAAGCAAAACCCTAAGGTACTGAGCATCCAGATGTTCACTTACTCTGATTTAAATTCTTTTAAATGGAAACAAATTTAGGTTCTAAATTATCCTGCTTGGTACGAAATTGTACTGCTTCTCCACTTCGAGCCTTCAAAAGGCAGCCAGTGAATCATGGTTTACTGCAGAAAGACTATATGTTTCCATTTGGGTGCTTTTCTATGAGACATCTTTAACTAAGCATAAAAATAGAGTAAAAACCGGTACTTGTGGCTTCTATACACAGATTTATGCTGTCCTGAGCACAAATGATTTTCTAGCTTCTTTATTTCAGAGAATAGAACATTTCTGAATCTGTACGAGTTTACATTGTGAATTTACCCGCTTCCTACAAATATGTCCTTTTACTCCACTTGGAAGCTTTGAGGAGTTGCCAGAGAATCCAGTTGTAAATTGAAATGCGGTACACTTGCTACAGGACGCATCTCTACCCGACAAAATTTACTTGTAGAAGGCTAAGGAAAGGAACTCTCTTTGATGCTCCTTTCCCAGAACTTTCTCTTGCTATACTCGACTGATCATCTAGCTGCTGTCTTTCATCCAATAACAGTGATTTCACTTGAGACACTTTTATGTCCTCCAGCAAACTGAGATATAAACCATTACCCTTCATCAATACTTAGAGGCTTAGATACGTGAACAGTAAATCGGGACCTCCATCTGTAAGGCAGCACACTTCCTATGACATGCCTGAAAATGGACTTGATTTTCCAATCAAAGCATGTTTGAACAGACTGTGATTTCTTCTTCCACACTCAGACTTCCTACTACCTCTGCTAAGCTATATATCTAGATTCCACTAGATATATGTAGATTTTGTTCCACTACAAAATACATTGGTTTTCACTTCAAATAACTTTATATTTTTAATTTACCCGCTTGGTACGAAAATGTCCTCCCACTCCCCTTAGTAGCTTTTATATATTACGACAGATTCGAGTTCTTCAACAGAAAGAAGGGCAAATCCTTTAGTAAGCATGCCCATGTGAATTTTATTACTTACGGAAGCACGCGTAAAGAGAAAGGACTAACAGTGTCATACAGGGAGTTAAACAAACCTATAGGCAACTGACAATCCAGGTGATTTCCTTCAGGGAATAGAAGTGTTCCTACTTGAAACACGTTTGTTTTCTCCATTTACCCGCTTTGGAAGAAATTACATATCATCTCCACTAAAGCACTTTAAATTAAGAGCGGAACGGCGGGTATACTCAGAATCACAGTACATTTCCTCAAAGAGTCTTCTGTATTTGACATGTTTACTCTTCTGTGCAGGTGAGAACACACTGACAGTAATACTTCCTTGCACATAGTTAAACAATCCCGAACACAAGAGATCCTCTACTAGCTATTTCCACGAGAACACATGTGTTTTAATTGGAAAGAGCTTTGTAAAGTCAATTTACCCACTTCCTCCGAATTTGTCTTTCCTCTCCACTTAGTATATTAGAAACATAACCAGAGAATGCAGTTCTGCCACAGAAATCTAGTACACATCATGAAGAAGCATCCCCTAGCAGAATTACTTTATTTTAGGAAGCCTAGGGAGAAAACTTCTACATACTACATCCATACAGAGTGGTAACAACATCTTTGTGGAAATGAACTTCCAGATGTTCTCTTCCTGTGGGTTAAGTTTTTTTAACTGGAAACCACTTTAGATTCTTCATTTCCCCGCTTGGTACGAAATTGTACTGCTTCTCCACTTCGAGGAATTGAAAGACAGCCAGTGAATCATGGTTTACTGCAGAAACTCTGTACCTATCCATTTGGGTGCTATTCTATGTGACTTCTTTGCCTAAGCAAATCTATTGTGTAAACACCGGTACTTTTGGCTTCTATACACAGATGTATACTGTCCTGAGCACAGCTGATATCTAGCTTCTTTCTTTCATAGAATAGAACTGTTTTGATCTGTACGTGTTTTTACATTGCCAATTTACCCGCTTTCTACAAATATGTCCTTCTTCTCCACTTGGAAGCTTTGAAGAGTTACCAGAGAATCTGTTTTGGAAGTGATATACAGTACACGTCCTTGAAGAAGCATCTCTATCAGACAACATTTACTTGTAGAAGGCTAAGGAAACAAACTCTCTTTCATGCTCCATTTCCAATGTTTTCTCCTCCTATACACGATTGATCATCTAGCTGCTGTCTTTCATCCAACAACTGTTATTTCACTTGAGAGATTTTATATCCTCCAGCAAACTGATAGGTAAACCATTACCCTTCATCAATACTTAGAGACTTAGATACGTAAACAGCAAATCAGAACCTCCATAAGAAATTCAGAACACTTCCTATGACATGCCTGAAAACGGTCTTGATTTTCCAATCACAGCATGAGTGAACACACTGTGATTTCTTCCTCCACACAGAGACTTCATACTACCTCTTCAAACCTGTATATCTAGAAGTGTTCCACTACACAATACAATTCTTTTCACTTGAAATACCTCTATGCATTCAATGTAACCACTTGCTAAGAAAATGTCAGCCCACTGCACTTAGAAGATTTTATATATTACGAGACCTCAAGTTCTTCAACAGAAAGAAGGGAAAATCCTATAGTAGGCATGTCCATGGGAATTTTATTACTTACGGAAGCAAGTGTAAAGAGAAAGCAGTATCAGTGCCATACTGGGAATTAAACAAACCTATATGCACCTGTAATCCAGGTGATTTCCTTCAGGGATTGGAAGCGTTCGTATTTGAAACACCTTTGTTTTCTCCATTTACCTGCTTTGTAAGAAATGACATATCATCTACACTAAAACACTTTAGAATTATACCGGAATGGTAGGTCTCCCCAGAATCACTGTAAACTTCCTCAAAGATTCCTCTCTATCGGACATGTTTATTCTTCAGTGCAGGTGAGAACACACTGACAGTAATACTTCCTTGCGCATATTAAAACAAACCTAAACACTAGACATCATCTACTAGCTATTTCTATGAGAACAGATGTGTATTAAGTGGAAAGAGCTTTGTAAAGTCAATTTACCTGCTTGCTATGAATTGTCTTTTCTCCACTTAGTGTATCAGAAGGATCACCAGAGAATGTGATTCTGCCACGGAAATTCAGTACACATGCTGATGAAGCATCCTTATGAGAATTACGTTATTTTTACAAGCCTGGGGTGAAAACCTCTGCATAATACTTCTATACACAGATGTAAGCAAAACGCTAAGGAACTGAACATCCAGATGTTCTCTTCCTCTGATGTAAATTTTTTTAACGGGAAATAACCTTAGGTTCTAAAATATCCTGCTTGGTAGAAAATTGGACTGGTTCTCCACTTCGAGTCTTCGAAAGGCAGCCAGTGAATCATGGTTTACTGCAGGAAGTCTATATGTTTCCACTGGGTGCTTTTCTATGAGACATCTTTAACTAAGCAAAACAATTGAGTAAAAATCGGTACTTGAGTCTTTTATACACAGATTTATCCTGCCCTGAGCACAACTGATTTTCCAGCTTATTTATTTCAGAGAATAGAACATTCCTGACTCTGTACGAGTTTACATTGGGAATTTACCCGCTGGCTAAAAATATGTCCTTTTTCTCCACTTGGAAGCTTTGAGGATTTGCCAGATAATCCAGTTGTAAATTGAAATGCAGTACACTTGCTACAGGACGCATCTCTATCCGAAAAAATTTACTTGTAGAAGACTAAGTTAAGGAACTCTGTTTCATGCTCCTTTCCCACAATTTTCTCTTGCTATACAAGACTGATCACCTAACTGCTGTCTTTCAGCCAATAATAGCGATTTCACTTGAGACACTTTTATGTCCTTCAGCAAACTGATATGTAAACCATTAACCTTCATCAATACTTAGAGGCTTAGATATGTGAACAGTAAATCGGGACCTCCTTCTGAAAGGCAGCACACTTCCTATCACATGTCTGGAAATGGACTTGATTTTCCAATCAAACCATTTGTGAACAGACTGTGATTTCTACTTCCACACTCAGACTTCATACTACCTCTGCTAACCTGTATATCTAGAGGTGTTCCACTACAAAATATATTTGTTTTCCCTAGAAATAAATTTATGTTTTCAATTTACCCCCTTGGTATGAAAATGTCCTCCCACTGCTCTTAGAAGCTTTAATATATTATGACAGATTCGAGTTCTTCAAAAGAAAGAAGGGCAAATCCTTTAGTAAGCATGCCCATGTGAATTTTATTACTAATGGAAGCATGCGTAAAGAGAAAGGACTAACAGTGCCATACAGGGAGTTAAACAAATCTATAGGCAACTGACAATCCCGGTGATTTCCTTCAGGGAATAGAAGTGTTCATACTTGAAGCACCTTTGTTTTCTCCATTTACAAGCTTTGTAAGAAATTACATATCATCTCCACTAAAACACTTTAAATTAAGAGCGGAACGGCGGGTATACTCAGAATCACAGTACATTTCCTCAAAGATTCTTCTGTATTTGACATGTTTACTCTTCTGTGCAGGTGAGCACACACTGACAGTAATACTTCCTTGCACATATTTAAACAATCCCGAACACATGAGATCCTCTACTAGCTACTTCCACGAGAACACATGTGTTTCAATTGGAAAGAGCTTAGTAAAGTCACTTTACCCGCTTGGTACGAATTTGTCTTTCCTCTCCACTTAGTATATTAGAAACATAACCAGAGAATGCGGTTCTGCCACAGAAATCTAGTACACATCATGAAGAAGCATCCCCTAGCACAATTACTTTATTTTAGGAAGCCTAGGGAGAAAACTTCTACATACTACATCCATACAGAGTGGTAACAACATCTTTGTGGAAATGAACTTCCAGATGTTCTCTTCCTGTGGGTTAAGTTTTTTTAACTGGAAACCACTTTAGATTCTTCATTTTGCCCCTTGGTACGAAATTGTACTGCTTCTCCACTTCGAGGAATTGAAAGACAGCCAGTGAATCATGGTTTACTGCAGAAACTCTATACCTATCCATTTGGGTGCTATTCTATGTGACTTCTTTGCCTAGGCAAATCTATTGAGTAAAAACCGGTACTTTTGGCTTCTATACACAGATGTATACTCTCCTGAGCACAGCTTATTTTCTAGCTTCTTTCTTTCATAGAATAGAACTGTTTTGATCTGTACGTGTTTCCATTGCCAATTTACTCGCTTTCTACTAATATGTCATTCTTCTCCACTTGGAAGCTTTGAAGAGTTACCAGAGAATCACTTTCTAAATTGATATGCAGTACACGTCCTAGAAGAAGCATCTCTATCAGACAAAATTTACTTGTAGAAGGCTGCTAAACAAACTCATTTCCATGCATCCATTCCCAGATTTTTGTCCACGTGTAGACGACTGATCATAAGGCTGCTGTCTTTCATCCAAGTAAAGTGATTTCACTTGAGACAGTTTTACGTCTTGCAGCAAACTGATATCTACATAATTGCCCTTCATCAATACTTAGAGGCTTAGATACATAAACAATTTGTCAGGGTCTCCATTTGAAAGGCATCACACTTCCAATGAGAAGCCTGAATATTGACTTGTTTTTCGAATCAGAGCATGTGTCAACAGACTGGTAAATCTTCTTCCCCACGCAGACTTCATACTACCTGTTTAAAAGCTGTACATCTAGAGCCTTTCCACCACAGAATACAAGAGTTTTCACTTCATATAGCTTTATGTTTTCAATTTACTCACTTGGTACGAAAAGGTCATTCTTCTCCACCTGGAAGCTTTTAAATATTACAAGAGACTCGAGTACTTCAAAGGAACAAGGGGCACATCCTAAAATAAGCATGTCCATGCGAATGTAGTTTCTTTTGGAAGCATGTGTAAATAGACAGGAATGAGAGTTCCATACAGGGAGTTCATCAAGCCTGTATCCATCAGATCTTCCAGCTGCTCTTCTTAGGGAATTAGATGAGCTTTTATCTCATAAATGTTTCTTTTCTCCATTTACCCGCTTCATTTGAAATTACATATCATATCCACTAAATCGCTTTGAAATCCTACGGGAAATACAGGTCTATACAGAATCACAGGAAATGTCCTCAAAGATTCTTCTGTATTTGACATGTTTACTCTTCAGTGTATGTGAGAACACACTGACAGTAATACTTCCTAGCACATATTTAAACAATCCTGAACACAAGAGTTCATCTACTAGCATTTTCTATGAGAACAGATGTGTTTTAATTGGAAAGAGCTTTGTACATACAATTTCCCCTCTTGCTACGAATTTTTCTTTCTTCTCCACTAAGTATATTAGAAGACGACCAGAGAATGTGGTTCTGCCCCAGAAAGGCAGTCCACATCATGATGAATCATCCCTATGAGGATTATGTTATTTTTGGAAGCCTAGGGTGAAAACCTCTGCATAATACTTCCATACAGAACAAGCAAAACCCTAAGGAACTGAGTATCCAGATGTTCTCTTCCTCTGAATTAAATTCTTTTAACTGGAAACAACTATAGATTCTCCATTATCCCGCTTGGTATGAAATTGTACTGCTTCTCCACTTCGAGCCTTCCAAAAGCAGCCAGTGAATCATGTTTTACTGCAGAAACTCTATAAATTTTCTTTTGGGGGCTTTTCTGTGAGACATCATTAAGTAAGCACAACAATTGAATAAAATCGGTACTTTTGGCTTCTATACACAGATTGATGCTATTCCGAGCACAGCTGATTTACTAGCTTTTTACTCTCAGAGTCAAGAACTGTTTTGACTCTGTAAGTGTATATATAGATAATTTACCCGCTTGCTATAAATATGTCATTCTTCTCCACTTGGAAGCTTTGAAAAGTTGCCAGAGAATCTGGTTGTCAATTGAAATGGAGTACACGTCCTAGAGGAAGCATCTCTATGAGACAACATTTACTTGTAGACGGCTACAAGTAAATGCTCCATTCCCAAACTTTTCTTCTCCTATACTTGACTGATGATCTAGCTGCTGTCTTTCATCCAACAACTGTGATTTCTCTTGAGAGACTTTTATGTCCTCCAGCAAACTATTAGGTAAACCATTACCCTTCATCAATACTTAGAGACTTAGATACATAAACTTCAAATCAGAACCTCCATATAAAATTCAGAACACTTCCTACGACATGCCTGAAAACGGTCTTCATTTTCCAATCACAGCATGAGTGAACAGACTGTGATTTCTTCCTCCACACAGAGGCTTCATACTACCTCTTCAAAGCTGTATTTCTAGAAGTGTTCCACTACATAATACGTTCTTTTCACTTGAAATAGCTCTATATATTCAATGTAACCGCTTGGTACAAAAATGTTATCCCACTGCTTTTAGAAGCTTTTATATATAACGAGACCACAAGTTCTTCAACAGCAAGGAGGGAATATCCTATACTAGGCATGTCCATGGGAATTTTATTACTTACGGAAGCATGTGTAAAGAGAAAGCAGTATCGGTGCCATACAGGGAATTAAACAAGCCTATATGCAACTGATAACCCAGGTGATTTCCTTCAGGGAATGGAAGTGTTCGTACCTGAAACACCTTTGTTTTTTCCATTTACCTGCGTTGTAAGAAATGACATATCATCTCCACTAAAACACTTTAAAATAATAGCGGAACAGCAGGTCTCCCCAGAATCACAGTACACTTCCTAAAAGATTCCTCTCTATTTGACATGTTTATTCTTCAGTGTAGGTTAGAACACACTGACAGTAATACTTCCTTGTGCATATTTAAACAAACCTTAACACGAGAGATCATCTACTAGCTATTTCTATGAGAACAGATATGTATAAACTGGAAAGGGCTTTGTAAAGTCAATTTACCCGCTTGATAAGAATTTGTCTTTTCTCTCCACTTAGTATGTCAGAAGGATCACCAGAGAATGTGATTCTGCCACGGAAATGCAGTACACATGCTGATGAAGCATCCTTATGAGAATCATGTTATTTTTAGAAACCTGGGGTGAAAACGGCTGCATAATACTTCCATACACAGATGTAAGCAAAACCCTAAGGTACTGAGCATCCAGATGTTCACTTACTCTGATTTAAATTCTTTTAAATGGAAACAAATTTAGGTTCTAAATTATCCTGCTTGGTACGAAATTGTACTGCTTCTCCACTTCGAGCCTTCAAAAGGCAGCCAGTGAATCATGGTTTACTGCAGAAAGACTATATGTTTCCATTTGGGTGCTTTTCTATGAGACATCTTTAACTAAGCATAAAAATAGAGTAAAAACCGTACTTGTGGCTTCTATACACAGATTTATGCTGTCCTGAGCACAAATGAT